>VMDO01003962.1:0-70724 GCA_007922755.1 Pedetes capensis
TGCACAGTGGTGAGGGGAGCCAATCAAAATTATGGTGGTTGAGGCTGGTCAAGCTGGCCGGGGGCCATCTTTGCTCACTCGATGGGAGGGGCTGTTTTGAGTGAGTGAGATGAGCCCTGGGGTCAGCTAGGGGTCAGCCCCTCAAGCTGTCATGAGGGACCCTAGCTGGGAAATATTATTTTAAAAATCCCCAACATATTTCCTTGTTCTGTTCAATGTTCTGATTCGTGTACAGATTCCTCATGAGTACCAGTGCTCTGGTATTCCCATTCTTTACAATGTTATCCATAATTTGTTGTGATCCATACAGTCAAATGCCTTTGCATAGTCAATAAAACATAGATAGACACCTTTCTGGTATTCTCTGCTTTCAGCTAATATCCATCTGACATCAGCAATAATGTCCCCGTTTCCACACTCTCTTCTGAATCCAGCTTGAATTTCCAGCAGTTCCCTGTCGATATATTAAGAGAAATAAAACAAAATTCAACACTATACAAACAGTATGCTCTCAACTACTACTTTAATAAGTGTGAAGAGGCAAGACCAGAAAGAAATTTTTTAAAATCAATATTATTAATTCTAGATAATCAAATTATGTGATAGCCACTTTACAAACATTTCCTACTTTCTTGTATTTTAAATTTTTTTCAGAGTTGACAAAATACTTATTCAGTTAGTTCATTTTCTTCTGCTATAACAGAACACTGGAAATGAGCACCCCCCTCAGGCTGGAAGGCAAGAGTTGCCTTCTCAAAGTAGAGTGAACTTTAATGGCAGGAATGGAGTAAAGCCCCTGGGACCACCTTTTGCTGATGTGGCATGAATCAAAATGAGAAGAAACATAGTGGCTGCAGCAATGGGCCCAAACATAAAAAGATCATGTGCATAGCAGAGTGTTGGGTAGTGTTTCATTCTGCTGTACATAGGGTCACTATGCATCAGATCTGACTTGATGGCACCTAACAACAATGTAACTGAACACCACAGACTGAGTAGTTTATAAAGATAGCAAGTTTTTTTTTTAACTCATGATCCTGGAGACTAGGAAGTTCAAGAGCATGGCACTGGCATCTGCAGAGTGACCTTGGGCTCTATGATAACTTGGTGAAATGAGAAAGGGGAAGTAGTGAATGCAAAGAGAAAGCCTGGGATGGGTGACTGACTCAGGTTTATAAGACCTCCTGGGAAAGTAGGTTGGGTAAGACATTAAGGACTAAGGGCTAGAGATTGCTGAGGATGGTCAAGGGTTCCTGGACTGGACTGAGAGCAGGGCTGCCAAGCTCACGGCATCACGGCCAGGGTGGTCAGCCACACTGGTTTTCCACGGGCAAAGACCTGGAAGGTGGCAGGCCCATGATGCGCTGCGAACCTAGGGAGCAGCAGACATACACAGCCAAGACATGATGATGCCTGCCTCCCTCCTATGTCCTCTGAGGAGCACTGGTTAGATAGCTAGTGGGCAGTGCCACAGGACCGCAGGGACCCTGGCCTCATCAAGCATTGTCAAACTCCTTACTCTGTACTCTGAGGGGCTCTGGGGGATATTTTTCCTTGTTTGTTTGTTTTGTTTTGCTTTGCTTTGCTTTGCAGTATTTGGAGGTTGAAACTCCCAGCCCATTTTTTATTTCTTAATTTGAGACAGGGTCTCACCAAATTGCACAGGCTACCTCTGGCCTTGACCCTGCAATCCTCTTTCCTCTGCCTCCCAATTCACTGGGATTACAGGTATGCACAACTGTGCCCTGCTTCAGAGGGGCATTTTTAAAAAATTAAACCTTGAGCCTGGTGTGGTAGCGCAGGCCTACAATCCCATCACTGAGGCAGAAGGATGGTGAGTTCAAGTCCAGCATGGGCTACATAGTGAGACTGTCTCAAAACACAGTTTCAGTATGAAATCTTCTGTTTTGAAATAACTATAGGTTTGCTGGGTGCAATGGCTCACACCTGTAATCCTAGTGGCTCTGGAGGCAGAGGCAGAAGGATCACAAGTTCAAGACCATAGGCAGTCTATGTAATTTAGTGAGACCCTGTCTCAAAAACTAAAAAAAGGGGCTGGGGGTGCAGCTCAGTGGTACAGCACTTGCAAAGCATGCAGGCACAAGGCCCTAGGTTCAACCACTGATACTGAAGAAAGAAAGAAAGAAAGAAAGAAAGAAAGAGAGAGAGAGAGAGAGAGAGAGAGAGAGAGAAAATAACTATAGGTTCCCATGCAGTTGAGCACCTTCATGAGTCTCCCCTAAGGGCACCACAGAGACGTCTTGCAGAAATATGATCCACTGTCACAAGCAGGACAATACCATTGAGACAGCCAGCAGTCCTGCTCAGAATTACCCCATCATTTGTACTCGGTAATGTGTGTACATTTCCTTCTACACAATTTTATTGTTCAGTACTGGAAATTGAACTCAGGGCCTCACACATGCAAGTACTCTACCACTGAGCTGCATCCCCTACCCCTTTTTTATTTTTTATTTTGAGTCAGACTCTTGCTAATTTACACAGGCTATTTCTGACCTCAAACTCACAATCCTCCTGCTTCCACTTCCCAAGTCCCTGGGATTATAGGCATGGGCCACCACACCTGGCCCAGTCTACACAATTTTGTTATGTGTAGGTTTGTGAATCCACCACCACACTCAAGGTACAGAGCAGTTCTATCAACACAAAGATCTCATTGCCCTTTTATTACTACAAATCTTAACCCTTGACAATTAATCTGTTCTCCATTGTTATAATTTGGTCATTTCAAGAATATCACATAAATGGAATAATACAGTGTATTATCTGTGAAATGGCTTTTTTCACTCAGCACAATTCCCTTGAGACTCTTGCAAGTTGTGTGTATCAGTAGTTTGCTCCTTTTCATCATTGTATAGCATTCCAGGACATGGATATACCATAGTTTGTTTAATCATTAATCTGTTGAAAGACATTTAAGCTGTTTCCAGTTTGAGGCTATATGCAAGTCTAGCTCAGTTGGTAGAATGCTGCTCTGCAGTCTCTAAGGTCCTAAGTTCGATTCCCAGCACCACAAAAATTGGATAAGGATGTGGCTATCCACTCCTGAGGCAATCCCAAAACAATCAGCTGTTGAAAACCCTATGAGGGTCTCTATGAGTTGGACTTGACTGGACAGCACACAACAACCATCACCATTTTATTATTTATTTTTTATTTCATCTATGTCTTGTTACCCTGCTTCTCTTTCTTATCTTCCAGTGGGTTAAGTGAACATTTTTAGGATTTATATTTGACCAGTTTGTAATGTTCCTTAGTATATGTCTCTGCAGTTTTTGTAGCAATTGCCCTCCATATGACCATGTATAAATATGGCATTGCACTCTACTGATGTCAATGTTTTACTACTTCAAAGGCTAGAAAACTTACTTTTTTTTTACATCCCTTTATTTTCCCTACTTTTAAACATTGTCATAGATATCAGATATGGCCATAATTTGGTTTCAGTCATCAGATATACTTTATAAAATTTCTGACTCTCATGGTTTCAGATAAGAAGTATACTGTTATTTACCCTGCTGTTCCCCTATAGATAATGTACAGGTGCTGCTCGACTTACAATGAAGTTATTTCCTCATAAACTCATAATAAGCTAAAAACATCATAAGTGGAAGTGCCTCCCAGGTTTATCACACTACCACTCACAATAGCAAAGTCATGGAATCAGCCTAGGTGCCTATCAGTGGATGGATGAGTAGATAAAGAGAATGTGGGATATGTACACAGCAGAGTGTTATTCAGCCATAGATAAAAATGAAATAAAGCCTGACATGGTGATGCATACCTATAATCACAGCACTCCCTCAGGAGGCCGAGGCAGGAGGATTGCCCGTTTGAGGGCAGCCTGAGCTACAGGTCAAAACTCTGTCTCAAAAAAAGGAAAAAAAAAATGAAATCATGTCATTGGTAGGAAAATGGATGAAGCCAGGGGTCATCATGTTAAATGAAATGAAGGCAGACTCAGAAAAGTATGTATTGCATGTTTTCTCTTGAGTGTGGAATCTAAATTTAAAAATTTTAAAAAAGACATAAAAGTAGAAAAGAGACTATTTGGGAAGAGGAAGAGGACCAGTGGGGAGAGAGTTAAAAAGGGCAGTAGGGGAATGAATATGATCAAAGTACATTATATACATGTATGAAAATGTCATAATGAAAACCATTATTTTGTACAATTAATGTTACTGATGTTAGGTGCCGTCCAGTGAGGTCCAACTCACAGTGACCCTCATGGGGTTTTCAGTGGCTGATTGTTTCGGGATTGTTTTGGGGAGTGAATTGCCATGTCCTTCTCCCATTGTACAATTAATATACACTAATAAAAAATTAATTTAAAAAAATGCACATACCATGCCCATCCTAGCTTAACATCCCAGTGCACTTTAGCAAAGTGTGTAGTGTGTCATGACAGGGGATTACCATGTTTAGGGTTTTCTCAGTGTTTTAGGTCTGTAGACCTATATCTTTTCCCAAATATGAAGTGTTTCCAATCATTCTTGCTCCAAATACTCTTAGTCCATTTCTCAATCTCCTGCTAGACTCTAACAACATAATGTTGGCTCTTGTGTTATGGTCTCACAGGTCCCTAAGGCTCTGTTCATTTTTTGAAGTCCATTCTCTCTGTTATTCATATTGGGAGAATTCTGTTGTTTTGTCCTTGATTTCACTAATCCTATCCTCTGCCATCTCCACTGTTACTATTTTTTTTTCCACATGTGGTTTTTATAACTCCTATTTCTTTGCTGAGGTTTGCTATTTTTAAAATTCATTTCAAAAGAATTTGCAATTGCTTACTGAAGCATGTTTAGGAGGGCTTTAAAACCCCTGCCAGATAACACCAGCACCTGACTTCTGCACTGGCATCAGCTGATTTTCTTCTCATATTCAAGCTCAAATGTTGGTATGATGAGTGATTTTTTCACTGTGTCCTTGACATGTTTTCTGTCATGGTAGAAGACTGCATGTACCATTAGATATTTTTATTTCAGCAGTCAGTCCCCTGTTAGGTCGAGCATACTTTGTGGTCCGTGGTCCAATAAGAACCTCATTTTGGAAGGCTGTCTGGCACTATTTAGTCTGCAGAGTTCGCCTGGTTCTGCTGGAGCTCCCACGGGTTGCTGCTGGTGCATGCGGGAGCAGCTTCCCTAGGTGTGGCCACCTGGTGCCTCCAGGTAGGCGAGGAGTTGCTACAGTGGAGGGGAGGAAAAGGCTTCCTGGCTGGGCCACTGGTCGGGGTAGGTCCCCTTCACTGGTGTTGCTGTGCCATCTGGTGAGCTGTGGACTAGGACGGGAGCCACAGGCCTTGGGCCAGGAGAGCCCTCAACCAGGCGCCTGCCACAGGAGGGCTGCATGGTCCATCTCGTGCCCCAGCATCACTGCTGGTCATCCTGGGGAGGTCCACCCAGGGAGGCCTGCCTCCAGGGGAGGCCCACTTGAGAAGGCTCCCTTGAGGAGGTCATCCTGGGGAGGCCTGCCTGGGAGGAGCCAGCGGCCTCCTTTGCCCAACTCTGGTGCCATTTCCGGGGTCGTACGGGGCTTAGCAAAGAGGAGCAGGGGAAGCGGTCACTACTTCGTCCAGACCTGCTCCTGGCTGTTGCTTTGCTCATCTCCATTGGCTCCCACCTGCCTTCTCGCCCATCCCACCGTGTAGCAGGGAAAACTCGAAGTCACCTCACCCGGCGAGCCCACCCATCCAGTAATTGTGCCAGCTTTCTTTTCTGTCTTGGCTTTTGCTTATGAAAGATAAATTCCCACAGAAGCTGGGAGGGCGGCACTGTGTCCACGTGTCCTCTTCGCCAGGGCCTGCAGCTCGCAGTCCAGCAGGCTTCATGAGGCCTCCGCCCCCGACAAGTCCTTCATGCCAAGCCCAGGAGTGACCCCTTCCAGCCCTGCTCCCTGACAGTGAGCCCAAGCCCTCTTTGGACACTTTGGTCTCCACTTGCATGGTTCAAGGCCAGATGTGGTCTTTCGGAATCCTGGATCCTTTGGGAGTTCCACAGGACACCCAGCCAGAGGAGGGAAGCATTGGTTCCGGGTGTGAGTGGCCCCAGCATGGGGGCACTGCCAGCCTGCCGCTGTGTCTAGGAGGTGCAGGCAGCAGCCTAAGATTTCACGTCTTGCCACAACCCGGACTCTGCTGTCACTCGTAAAGCCTGGCCCCAGAGGGTCCCAGCAGGCCCTGCGCCCCAGCCCAGATCTCTACGTTCTGTCTCTCATTTGAGCATAGGCCCCTCTGGGCCTGCCTCTGCCACAAAGTCCAGGACTGCCTGACAGCCCCTCCACTGCTTCTGAGCCACATGTTTACCCGGGGTGGCTATAACCCCCTCACAGAAACCACTGAACTCAGAACACCTACTTCCACCCTAACATCAGAGAAAGATGTGGAGATTACTCAACCCTCACAAAGTTGCCTTCCAAGCCTGGCGCCGGCTGCACACTCAGAGGCCTGACTTTGGAACTGTCTTGAAGGCTCATGGACCCAAGGCAAGGGCTGCCTCCTGCAGAAGCTGGAGACGCCAATGACAGAGTATATTAGCAAATTTCCAAAGACACTCCCAAGGAAGGGACGACGGGTGTCCAAGGGAAGTGAGGGTCCTGAAGGCCAGAAAGCCACACGGGAGAGACAGAGAGGGGCCACACACAAGGCCCAAACCCTGCTAGGTGAGGACAGGAGGCCGGCTGGCTGAGCCAGAGCAGGGCTCCCCCAGAAGGAGTCCTCAGTGTCCTCACAGGCCAGGTGAGGAAGGTGGACAGGCGCCTGACTGAGGCTCACAGCAGGCAGAGGCCAGTGCCCTGGGCCTCAGCTCTTCTGCCTGTGAATGGGAGCATGGTGCCCATAGGGAGCCCAGAGGGGCACATAACAGAACCCCACAGATCGGCCGGGCTCAAGGGAGGAGGGCTGACTAACTGCTATTGGTAATGCTGATGTTCACGTAGTGCTGAGCAGTGATCTGCAGAACCTTTAACTCTTCACATCCTTTCATTCAGATATTCCTTATGATGACCCTACAGAGCAGGTCCTATTATTATTTCACCTGACAGATGATGAAACCAAGGCTCAGAGAGGTTAAGGAACTGGTTGCAGGTAACACAGTAGGTAGAGCAAGGAAGTAACCCCACACTCTGACCTCATTTTCATATACTGAGCCTGAGCCCCTCCTTCTCAAACTCCCAACCCAAGTGGGAAGGTGGGAGGAATGTCCCATGTCCCAGTCACCCAAAAGCCAACATCAGGGGCCAAACACTCATAGCATGCCTTCACCCAGCCCCAGCTTGTATAGAACCCAGGGTAGTGTCTTAGTGTGGATGTGGATGGCTTGGTGTGAGTGTATACAGACCGCAGTTCCCAGAGCAGCTCCTCTGGCCTCAAGGGCCCCCCTCAGCTCTACTGGCAGCAGGCCCTGTGGCCTTGCCGGAGGAGGGCTAAGCTCTGGCCAGCACTCACCTATGGCCTTTTGTTGTTGCTGCTAGGTATCATCAAGTTGGGTGTGACTCATAGCAACCCTCAGCATTTTCAATGGCTGATTTTTTCAGGATTGTTTCTGGAGCAGATTAGCTCGTCCTTCACCTGTTTCGCAGTGCTGAGGATCAAACTGAGCACCTCAGAGAGTGTAGAGTGGCACTGTACCAACTGAACTAAACCCTAGCCCACCTTTGGTCTTAGGGCTGGGTATTATCACAGGTGGCCTGCAGCTGTACCACCCTGGCATCCAATTCCATCGTATCTTGGAAGTTAAGCAGGTTCAGACCTCATTAGTGATTGGATGGGAGACGTCCTGGGAACACCATAGGCTGTAGGTTGGGAGAAGGACTTGGTGGCCCACTACCCCCTAAAAAACAATCAGCGATTGAAAACCCTATGAATAGCAGAAAAGCATTGACAATAGTTCTGGGCATGGCACAGTGTCGAGGAGTGTTTTGTTCTGTTGTACAGAAGGTTGCTGTGAGTCAGACTCAACTGGACCGCACCCAACAACAACACTGTCACAGACAGCAGCCCCCTCCCAGCTGCTGAAGGGGAGCCAGGTTGTGCCCTGCACATGTTCAGACCCTGGCCTCCCAATCACCAGCCCCTACTGTGGCTGCTACGACCACCACAGCCCAGCACCACACAGGCCTTGGATGGGTGGATGGCCCAGGCACCCTACACCTACAGCACGTCTTGCCCCTGGCTGCTGTGGCCTCCCTGAATGCCTGGCATCCTCCCAGGGGCTGAGAGCAAGTCCCCAGCCTCTGGCTGCTCTGAAAGAGCCCTGACCCAGTTGGGGTGAGGGGAGCCTCCAAGAAAAGGGGGAGTGTCCAGCTGGGGAAGGTGCCCAGGTGGGGATATGCCAGCCCTGTAGAGGCTTCTACAGTGTAGGCTGGGGTAAGTTGTGAAGAGCATGGGGTGTTGGGTGAGGGGGAACGGGGCCAGTCAGCTCCCTCAGCAGCCTGCTGGGTTGGTGACCAGCTCACACTTCTGTCTCCTGCATGGGGGCCATCCCTGCCCCTCTGCCTGTGACACCCAGTCCCCTGCTCCTATGGTCGGCTGCCCTTCCTGGCAGATAGCAACGGGCCCTCACATATCTGGCTCCTCTTAACTTGATCATCTCCCTGATATTCAAGATCACCTTCCTGATAGGTCACTGTCAGCTGGGACTAGTCAGTTGACTTTTCCAAGGGAAGCAGGGCCGCAGGGCCTTCAGAGGGACAAAGGGGTGCTTGGTAGGGTGCAGCTATCCTGAGCCCAGGCCTCAGTGCCAGAAGCTATGAACTAGGCTGGCCACAGCACTAATTTTTGTTCCACACAAGAACATTCTCTCCTCTCATTCCTCCCCCTGACCCTCTGTAACTGGTCTCCCCTTAGGCGGGGATTCCTTGGTCAGTAGGCGTTCAGGGAAAGCCCAATCTGCCCAGGGGCTCTGACCAATGATCACCTCCCCGTCCACCCCTCAGGTCTGCGAGTTCACTTCCTCTGGAATCTCTCCAGAGAGCCACTCTGCAGAAGTTCTAAGCCACAGCACCAGGCCGATGCCCGGGGCACTGCTATGCCACTGCCCTGCCCAGCCTGGCACTGACCTGTCAACCAGGCTCTCAAGGGTGTGCTGAGGTCGGGGGTGGGTTGCACACCTGCAGCGGGGAGGGGACAACTTAAAATTAGACTGCCAAGCTGTGACAGTGCCTGTAGGCAGGTTATCCCCGGCCCCACCGCCTCATCTGCCAGCAGTCCCCTTCCCAAGAGAGGCACTGAGCCCTAGAGAGTGCAGCGGGGAGTGGCCAGCCACAGGGCATAGTCACCAGGCCCAGCAGAGGAGAGCTGCCCAAGGCCACACTGCTTTCCTCACCGCCCACGGCTGGGGCGAAGGAAGCCCAGAGCCAAATGTCTCCTCAGAATTGCTCAGTTCTCATTAATCTATTTGGACTCCCACCTTCTCCCCGTGAAAAGTTAAGGGGAGCTTAAAATCCAGCCGAAGAGAATAGAAAGGAAAGGGAGAGCCAGGGCGAAAGGCCAGCCCCTGCCCAGGAAGAGCCAGGCAGGGCGGCCTGCTGGGGCTGCCCTCCGTCCCGCCAGCGGGACCCCCACCCAGAGTCCACCAGGAGAGGGAGGACGGGTGGGTCCCCTGGGGTGGCCTTCCCCACGCCTGGCACACGGGAGGCCCCTTGAAAGCTCGCGTGGAGGAGGGGGCAGCAGGCATCCCCAGCTATTTAAGCTGCGGGACAGCCAGGCTTCCCCTGGGGGCGGCCAGAGCGTGTTAGCAGCGCCCCCGAAGACGCTGCGCAGGCCTCTGCGGCGCGGGTGGCGTGGAAGGGACACGCTCCGGCGGGAACTGCAGCAGAGGCCGCTCCTGGCCACAGGTCAGTTCTGTTGTGGGAGGGGAAGGAGCAGGAGAGATGGTTCCCTGGTGGAGGGGGCTGGGGACACCAAGGAAGGACGCCCCCACTTCCCCCAGCCCCCCAGACAGAGCTGCAGCGGAGGCTGCGAGAACCAAAGGTGGAGGCACGACAGGGTCTGCGGGGACACCCCAGGAGTGGCTCAGTTTCCAGAAGGGCGGCCCGGAACAGCCTGGCTCGCCCCACCTCGGACCCCACCTTGCCAGCCCAAGGTCAGGGCCGACCCCTCGGCCGGGGCCGGTGTACTTGCAGGCTACTCGGATTCCACCGCAACCCCTAGTCCCCTGTAAAAGTTTGTCCCCGAACAAACCCCTCTTTCCGCCCCGCCGTGGGAAGCAGGGCCGACCGCAGCGGAGGTTCTAAGGACAGATGCGGCTGCTCCTCACCCCCGCACCCCTTCCGAAACAACAATGGGCAGCCGACCGACAGAAAACCAGAGAGGCAAGTGTGGAAAATCCCCCAATTTTGCAATGTCAACTGCTGGGCGCTCTGCTAGTCAGCGGTTGCGGCACTGCCCCCGCGCGGCGGCCCGCGGAAGTGCGCGCCCGGGAGGGAGGGGCACTGCGGTTGATCTCCTGGTTCTCAGACTCCGCGGACTCACGGTAGGTAGGGAATTAGGTTTGGTTCCTAAGCCTGTCTGACCGCGGCTTGCACTTTTCGGAGCAGAAGTACAGTGGCTTATTTTTATTGGATCTTCACATCTGGTCACTATCCGTGTCCTTTTCTTTCTCTTCGACATTAAAACAGAAATCATGTATTAAAGAATTGATGAAGTGTGTGTTCAGGGGACAAGGTAGCCACGGAGCCGAGGAGCTGAGATTTCTCTTCCCTGAACTCTGAAAACACTCAGGCTGGGTGCTGCCTCCAGCAAACACTCAGCCCTCCTTGTATTCATATATCCACTTCTAGAGCTCTGGAGAATCTTGGTTACTGGGCAGAACGAAACGGCAGATAGAAGTACCCAGATGCTGGCTGTGCCTCCCCAACCTCCCTGACAATCCACAGCACCCCTTCAGTGGCACGTTTCGGCCCGTTTATCAGGGGGTGACAAAGGCTCCATCCTGGGGGTAGGCTGATCAAAGCTGCTCAGCCAGCTAGGGATAGTCCCTGCCACCCACCCCACTCCCAAGTGTCCACCCATTCAGGGACACTGGTAGACCTATGACTGGGGGATCCTCTGACTTGACATTGGTATAGTAGAAACTCCTCCCCCTACGGATCTTTCAGCGCACATACAGACTTAAAGTGGCAGACAGTAAAGTCATAGGCCAGGGTTTAGCTCAGTAGGTAGAGTGCTGCTTTGTGCTCTGGAGGCCCTGGATTTGATCCCCAGCAGTACAAAAACGAGAAAAGGACCTACTAACCCACTCCCAAAAAACAATCAGCCACTGAAAACTCTATGAATAGCAGAGAAGCACTGGCATAGTGCTGGGCATGGCACAGTGACAGGTAGTGTTTTGTTCTGTTGTACATAGGATCAATAGGAGTTGGACCCAATTCAACAGCACCTACGAACAACAACAGATATCATTGCTCCATGGGTCAGACTGCTCTGGCTCCCACTGTGGCTTGTCCCAGGGGGATAGCCACCCATTGGAGATACTATACCAGTCTCTTCTTCCCCCTCAGGGCCTCAGTTTCCCCATTGGGACAGTATATCACAAAGTGGGGCTGGAATTTAGCTCAGTTGGTAGAGCACTGCGCTGCAGTTTCCGAGGTCCCGAGTTCAATTCCCAGCACTGCAAAAATGGGAGAAGGACCTGGCAATCCACTCCCAAGGCAATCCCGAAACAGTCAGCCATTGAAAACCCTACAAGGGTCGCTATGAGTCGGACACGACTTGACAGCACCTAACAACAACAACAATCACAAAGTGGGACCACAGGTCAAGCACAGATGGCTGTATTGGCCTTTTGAAGGTGTGCTAGCTTTCTCGTGAGCATGCTAGTCACACACCCTCACCTGGTAGCAGTGACCATCATCAGGAGCTGGGAGGGTACCTGCTAGGCCTCTTCAGTGCCCCCAACTCTGTCCTGTTCTGCTGAGGTAAGCACAGAGGATTGCAAGAGCAGATCTCTGGAGGCAGAGAACCACTGGCCAGAGTGAAAAGAACTTAGCCAGCCCTGAAGCCAGGCTCTTAAGCCCTTTGAACCTCAGTTTCTCTTCTGTAAAGTGGGTATCATAGCCTACACTGGAGGTTGCCAATAGGATGGGAAAATGACATCGCTACAGTGCCAGCACCAGGGCTCTGGCTATAGGGTGGCTTTCATTATGATTTGCCTCTTAGCAGAGCACTGCCACCTGAGTAAGGAGGCCTGGTGGGTGGAACTGGGGCAGCTACCTCCAGTGCCGTGCAAGAACACTGCCCAGCCTCAGCTGTAGGCAACGGCAGGCCCGGGAGGCAGGAGCATGCAGCCCCAAGCACACCAGCAAGAGCAAATCCTCCCTGGAGAAGCCTGACCAAGGGGCCCTAGGCTTCCCTGGGTCAGGGCAGTTGTAAAGCAGCTTATAAAATGAGCAGAGGCTTAGGGGGCCCTTAGGACACCCCCACAGGCAGGTTCTAGGTTACTCTGTTCTGTGTGCAGACCATGGGGAATACACTTCAGCCTCTGTGGAAAGTTGCAGGTTCCTCTTTCAGTTGGGTTTTGGGGTGTCCATGTTTTCTCCTGCTCTCTAGATTTGCTTTCTGGAGCTCTTTCTAGTTTGATCTTCCATTTTTAAACAGACTTTGAGACATAATTGACAGGCAATAAACACTCAGGACTCCAACCCTAACCCTGCCAACAATACATAGGAGCCCCCAACAGAATGGGACCAGGGCACTATCCAGCCGGGCTTAATGTGAACCCTGGAGCCCAGGGCTGGCAGCGCGGCTGCCTCCCTGAAGCTATGGTGGCCTAAGTCAGAACACTAGACCCTCCCCAGCTGCCCCTGCCCGGGAGCCTCTGCCCAGCTCATTTCACAGCCCAGTTTGCCTCCCACTGCAGCTTCTGAGTCCAGCCAAGGTTCAGGCAGTTGGGGGGAGGGGGAGTGCTGGGCGTGGCCACCCCTCAGCGCTGTGGGGAGCCTGCTGGAGACCCCAGCTTGCAGGTATGCGCCCATGGGGAACAGGAGAGGGCCCAGACTGGGCACCCTGGCAGGAAGAACAGACCCAGGTTATCAAACTCTCCCACCGACCCACGAAATCAAGAAGTCAGAATTTTCTGAGAGCTCTCACAATGTTTAAATATCAACTCAATTTTTTAATAACTTTTTCATTGGCGTACAAGCATAGAAACAATGCACTTTGGCTGAAATGACTTTCAAACACAAAAGCTGCTCCTCAGGCCTCTGCGGACATTTTAGCATTTCTAACTGAGGAGCCCCAGGCCACTGACCAAAAGGTATTGGGCGGAAGGGTGAGGGCATCCAACAAGGCCCAGAGTCTGCGCCCCTAACCCTTCATTTCTATCCCAAACCACGTGGTGCTTCCGACCCCCTGGTTCCTCAAAGAACAGGCTGGCCCTCTCACACTTGGAATTTCTTTAGCTTGGAAAGCTGAGCGTGCCAGGTCAAACCTCTCCCGCAGGGGCGGAGGTGGAGACCGCCCGCGGCCTTCACCTGGGGAGGAGCGAGACCCAGGCCGCTGCGCCCCCAGCTCCAGGAGAGCCGCCCACGCCTCGGCTCCACGCTCCCTCGTCGCCCCCTTGGCGTCTGCGGGCTGGAATCTGTTCCCTGTCCGCAGCTGCCAGCCTCCGAGAGGCGTAGCCACCGCCTAGACATGCGACCCAGCACCCAGCGCTTGGCTCCCAGAGCCGGCCGAAAGCCCCCCCCACCCCCGCTCTCCGGAGGCGGAGCCTAGGATTAGCGCGGGCGGCAACAGCAAGAGGCGCATCGGAGGCGGGCCGAGGGCGGGCCGGGGCGGGGCGGCGGCGGACTGCAGAGACGCGGCGGCGCGGGGCGGCGCAGAGCGTTCTCCGCGCGGAGCACAGCGGTCTTGGGTGGCGGGCGCAGGGCGCTGGCCGGGGCCGGGCCGAGCAGAAGCCGAGGAGGAGGTCGGCCCGGGAGCCGGGGCCAGACGGGGAGCAGCCATGGCGCCGCGGAGGGCCAGGGCCCGCGCCGCTGCGGGCAGCCTGGGCGCCGAGTAGCCGGGCCGGGGTCGGAGCGCGGGCGGCGGTGGCGGCGGCGGCAGCGGCTGAGGCAGCTGCTCCCGCGCCCCCCGCCCTCCCAGGCCCCGCGCCCCGCGCCCGGGCCGCCGGCGATGGTGACACATGCGGCGGCGGCGCGCCGGCGGCAGGACCATGGTTGAGCGCGCCAGCAAGTTCGTGCTGGTGGTGGCGGGCTCGGTGTGCTTCATGCTCATCCTGTACCAGTATGCGGGCCCGGGACTGAGCCTGGGCGCGCCCGGTGGCCGTGCGCTGCCCGACGACCTGGACCTCTTCCCCACGCCCGACCCGCACTACGAGAAGAAGTACTACTTCCCGGTGCGCGAGCTGGAGCGCTCGCTGCACTTCGACATGAAGGGCGACGACGTGATCGTCTTCCTGCACATCCAGAAGACGGGCGGCACCACCTTCGGCCGCCACCTCGTGCAGAACGTGCGCCTGGAGGTGCCCTGCGACTGCCGGCCCGGCCAGAAGAAGTGCACCTGCTACCGGCCCAACCGCCGCGAGACCTGGCTCTTCTCCCGCTTCTCTACCGGCTGGAGCTGCGGGCTGCACGCCGACTGGACCGAACTCACCAACTGCGTGCCCGGCGTGCTGGACCGCCGGGACCCCGCCGCGCTGCGCACGCCCAGGTGAGCGCCCGCTGCGGGGTAGCGCGGTTGGGGCCCGGGGTGGAGGCTCCCCGCACGCGACTGCGCCCCCAAACCTGAGCCATGCCCTCTCTGGCAGTGCTGGGCCAACTCACCCCTCCTTGCTCCCTTGGGAGCCCCACTCGCCACAGCCCTTTCTGACCCAAGGGCCGCAGTTTGTCAGCTCCCGCAGCTGTCACCGTTTGCCCTCTGACCTCCCTTTCACTCTCTTGTCCGGGTCTCTTCTGCCCACAACCCGCCAGGCTACGCAGTGCCTGGACTTTCTCCTGGGTCACCGCCCGCTGCCCTCTTGCCGCCCCGCTGCGGTGCAGCGCCGGCCACCGTGAGACCTAACGCGCCGGGGCCAAGGGTCCAGCCTGGTCCCACGCAGCCCCGTGGGCCTATGGACCGGGAAGCGGGTTCCTGGCGGGAAGCAGCCCACCTGCACTGCTTCCTCGTGCCTGCCTAGTAGGAAAAGAGAGAAACAAGGTTCCTCTCCCCCTGCACTTGCAGTGCCCCTAGCCCTCCTGCGCCACCCTGCCGTCCGGGTAATGGGGAGGAGCTGTGGGGGAAGGGGTGGGCTCAGCCTGTCTGTGTGTGCAGGTAGAACAAAGGCCCTGTGTGACCTGGGGCTGGGGGCGGGGAGAAGGCAGCACTACCTGGCCTCCCCAGCCTCAAAAGAGAAACAAAAGCCTGTGCTTGGAGGATCCCTTCCCTGAGAACCCAGATGCCAGCTTGGGAGTAGCTGGGCTGGTTAGCCACACCTGTGCTTACAGACACCTTTCCTCAGGGACCCTGTGCCCCTCCACTGTGTCTGTGGGGTTGGGGTATGCAGAGCTGGCCAGTGTGTGTGGTTGCTGCCCCTGCTCCTGGAGTCTATAACAGACCCAGGGCCGAGCTGAGGGGCCAGCGTTTAAAGTTGGGTTGTCTTTCTGGCTGTTCCTGTTGGTGGCCACTGTTCTTGCAGGGATGGCTGGGCTGGAAGGGCCAGGAGTGAGGACTCCTTGCCTGCCTTTTGCTTCTCTCCCATATTCGCCTTAGGACTGAATTTGCAGACAGGCTGGGTGTGGGCGTAGGCAGGTCTGACTGACTTGGGTACACTCCTTGGCATTCTTGGGCAGAAAGGTACAGGGCTCTCAGGTGGGCTTCCGGGGTCCTCCAGAGTGCAGCCAGCCTGGAGCTGTCCGCGAACCATGGCAGTGCTTCCACGCGTGGCCCCCAGTCCATCTTTTCCCATGGTCTTTCTCAAACTATCAGAAAATCGTGGTGTTGGGGGGATGTACCCACGTTCCCTGGGCTATACCATCCCCCGTTCCCATCAGCAACCAGCCTAAGAGGAAGTGTTCCAGGGCCCTGTTTCGGTGATCACAGAGCAGCCTGGCCAAACCTTGAAACATTTCCTGCCCAGCAGCAGGTCTGCTGGGCACTCATGCACGTGCCTGGTATGGGACCCATCCCCTTGGCCTGACAGCTCAGTGCTAGACTGAGCTGGGCCTGGCCACAGCCGCATCCAGCCTTCCACCAGCCCCAGATGCAGGTGCCCCAACAGGCCTAGGAGGATGCCTCTGTCCCTGTGAGGGTCTTGGAATAGGGCATGGGCATCTTGTAATGGGGAGGAGACCGAGGGGAGAGTATGCAGGCAGCTTTGGAGGCTATGTAGAGGCTGGGGCCTTTGCATTGAGCTTTCCCAACAGTGTCGACCTTAGCCATAGATTGCAGCCCTGTGGGTCCCCAGGGGGAGTGACTCTTGCCCCCTTCTCCAGAGTTTGTCCGCCAGCACAGAGGCCCAAGCACCCCCACAGTCTGGAGTGGGAGGAGCAGGGGAGGCAGCCAGGCCCCCGGTGCTGCACGAGTGAGCCCCAGTGTCTGTCGCCTGGGAGAACATGCTAGGCAGGAATGGAGTCTCACTGTGCGTGGCCAGCCAGCCCCTCCGCCTGGAAGTGCTGGCTCAGCATCAGTGGGCCGGGTTGGGGAGGGGCTTCCTGGGCCCTCCTGAGGCCCTCTGGGGTGGCACCAAGCCGGTGACAGTGGTGCCTCCACGTCACACTTCTCCCCTTGTCTTGGTTTCTCTCACAGACACTAGGTCATTGGCTTCTGTACCGAGCTAACTCAGGAGGCCAGGGAAGTCCTGGCTTTGTGCATTTCCATCCGGCGGCACCCAGCTTTTCCTGCTGAGGCTCCCCTAGGCTAGCGCTGAGGCTGAGGCTGGGGCTGTGGAGGACAGGAGGTGCTGCTCCCATCTGCCCAGGGACCTGGCCATGCTCAGGGTGGGGGCAGGGCCTACGGTGGCAGGATGGCTAGCGTTGAGTGGCACCTGTGTCCAGAGACTCAGATGCCACTCTTGCTGTCTAGACCTCCTAGGACCCTCGGTGCATTGGAGTGACCACCTGGCTGGTGTACTAGGAGGAGGTGGCATGGCTCTGCACCCTCTGGGGGCTGGGACCCTCGCTCCATCCCCAGGACTGTGGCTGAGGCTTGGACAAATGCCTTTCTGCTGAGAGTTGCTTCTGGAACCTCTCCACGGCGCCCCCAGCCTCTGGTGGCCTCTGTAGTATCTGGGGCTCAGGAGAGGTGAGCCTCAAAGGTGGAAAGTGAACTTTACCCAGGTCCCAGCCTCCCAGTGGCGCAAGGCCTGCCCCACACTGCTCAAGCTGGCACAGGTTCAGGTGACAAGTGGAGAGGGCAGGTTTTCTGTGCCTTCCTGGAATATGATTTGGGACTACCAGCAGCTGTTACTGCTTCCTGCCTTGGTGGAGGAACAGGTGTGGGAGCGAAGCATTGGCAGGTCCCTCTGTGATCCTGTGTCCCCTGCAGGGGCTTCTCACCTGCTGGCACTAGCCAAGGTATTGATCAGACCAGCCAGGAAGAGTGGCTTGCTGACTGGCTGGACAGGTGCAGCTGCCCACAGGCAGCAGCCACGGGCAGAACCACTGCCAAGGGCCACTTGGAGTAGTCCCTGAGCACCCTGCCTTCCTGGAGGCTGAGCCAGGCCAGGGCCTCTTGTCCTCCCCAGAGCCCTTTTCCTGTGGACATAGCACCTGCTATGGGCTCCAGGGACTTCCTCAGCAGAAGGGGGAGGTTTGGCTGCCATTCTGGGGGAGCTGCCAGTGGTCCAGGCCACGCCAATTCTGGAGTCCTCCAGGGTCCAGTAGAGGAAAGAAGGGGCCTGACATGGTCAGTAAGGGACCTTAAGTCTTTTTCTCTTACTCCTCCTCACCATTCTACTGATTGGACTGGCTGAGTGGGAGGAAGGTTCGAGAGAGGAAGGAAACCATCCTGTTCCCCATGCTAGCTTCCCTCTGGCAGAAACCCTTGTGTAAGTCATGCCATGTGTGGCCCCCAGCGGCTAACTCACTCTGTCTCTGCAGCCCTTGCAGGGCCCCAGGTGGCTCTTGGTCGTATTCCACGTTTTCGTTCCCGTAAGGAGCACTGCCTGGACATCCCTGTGTGTGGATATTTTGCAGAACTCTGAGTTCCCTTGGAAATTCCTAAGAGTGGAATTTCTGATTGAAGGGTCTGAATGTTTTAAACCCCTGGATATCAAACCTAACTTATTTTTCAGAAAGTTCACACCTTACATGTTCTTGCCCGGGATGGAATGCCCCTGTCAGTGTTGAGTTTTTAAAACTGGGGAACACAAGTACATGGGGAAGCCACCACCCATCACCATGGATGGCCTCTGCTGGCCATCAGCAGCAGAAGTATTTTCTTAAATCAGCACAAAGTGCCTATCTTGCGGTTGTTATCACAAAGCCCTGCCCTACCTGATATTATTGGGGTAAAATCAGCCAGCTGTGTAGGGGATTGGGGGAGGCTATGCCTCCCCACCTCAGAAAGGGGTACTGTTCCCAGGGGCCTGGGGTTGGAGGTTGAGGGGCACAGAGGAGGCCGGCAGGGTGGTGCTTGTGCCCAAGCTCTCACAGGGAATTTAGGGTGGGTCCCCTCACCTGGTGCTTGCTGTGGTTTGGGTTTACGACCTTCAAATGTGGCCCCAGCGTGTCAATGTTGAGGTGGTAAACCTGGGGCCTGAGGGGAGGTCAGTAGGTCACTGAGGAGACCCCCTTCCTCAGAAGGGTCTATGGAGCTCTCTGGGATGCCAAATAGCTCTTGAGAGGGAATGGTTGTACAGGAGCCAGCCCGGCCCCTCCCCAGCTGCTTTCTTCCTTCCTGTTCTGCCACACTCTCTCTTGTACACATTCCCCCCGATACCACATGCCGTTGGGCCCTCACCAGATCTAACTCCAAGGACTGTGGGCTAAATAAATCTCTTTTTTTGATGAAGTACCCAGCTTTGGGTATTTCATTATAGCAGTGGAAACTGACTGAAATAGCCCTTGACAGACCCACAAGGCAGGTGGATGAATGGCCCATTTTATGACAAAAGGAAGCCAAGGCCCAGAGAAGTTACCAAACTTGTCAGAGTACCTATGCCTAGAGGGCCAGGAGCCAACCTGTGGACATGTGTCCACCTCAAAGCCCAGCCTTCTGCCACACTCCACCCCCAGGGAGGCCTGGCTCTAGGTGAGAATGGTGGCCACAGGATCAGGATGTACAGGCTTCCCAGCCAGACCTGGGCAGACTCACAATCTCATGCAGAACCTCCGTCATCAGGTTGATGCAGAAACATCTGGCAGCCTTGACCCACATGGCTGCAGGATGAGAATCAGGCCACGTTCTCCTAGGGATGATGAGAGAGCATGGTAAGGACTGCTGATGGCCAGCAGAGGACATCCATGGTGACGGCTGGTGGCTTCCCCATGTGGTTGTGTTCCCCAGTGCTCCTCGGGCCTGAGACTGGCCCAGCAAGGCTTGGTCGTGCCGGAGGCACGTGGCCAAGGCAGGTTTGGGCCGGCCAGCCTCTGTCTGCCTGGTCCTGCAGCAATGCTCTGCAGAGAGGGACTCGTCCCTCATAGCCGCCCCATCTCCAGGGCCCTCACCGTCCTGCTAGGCTCCTTCTGGGACTGAGTCTCCATGTGAAGGAAGCAGAGATGTGGCACACCCATCGTGGTGTAGCCCAGCATCACCTGGAAAGTCCCTGGGCCTGGGCTCCCTGCCACCTGCTGCGTGTGGCAGGTTTGGGTTTGAAGAAAGAAAAGCACAGGAAGCCAGGCTTTGGGGATCAGTCAGTGGGTGGGAATGGAGGGTTAGTCCATGTAGGCCTCAAGCTGGAAGGGTTTGCAGTTTAGGCCAAGCATCTCCCCCAGTCACCAGCTACGCATTGGGGTACATGTTGGGGCCCATGCTTCCACCCCGCTTGCCAGCATCTGTCAACAAGACAATGTGTTTTTACACAGTCACAGTGTCTTCTATCTCATGAGACAATTGTTCTTGCCTTTTGGGGAGCTCAGTTGGTTCTTTCTCTCCCAGGAAAGATTTTGTGAACTGTGTTTTTGTTTTGGAAGGAAGAGTGTGTTCTTCTGAAAGTCCTGAGCTCCGGGGTAGAGATGCTGCCACAGCCACAGTGGCAGGCAGACGGGGGGGGGGACCAACAGAAGGGTGGCCTGAAGCATCTGAAGGGGCAGAGAAGCCTCCCCACACACAGGGTTTTGCAGGATGAATACGAGTATGGACAGGAATCAGCTCTCTGTAACCAGAGTCTGCTTGCAGATGCATCATCTAAGATCTGCAGCTAGTTTCAGGGATGAGTGGGAACAAAAGAAGACCCTGGGGACCAGACAGCCTGAGTAGAGAGGGACAGGCGGAGGCGTTGGTATCCTCTCTGCCCTTGAATGCAGAACCTTGCCACTTGCTGGCCGTGTGACTTGTAACCCTGTTCATCCGTGGATGGAATGCCCCCTTCCGGGTTTGGTGTCCCACAATCACAGTGTGCAGAGGCTGTCATTTTGGAAGAGTGTGGTCTCACACCAGGAGAGAATTAAATGCTGACCCCTGACCTCCCAACCCTGTCTAGAGACTGAAGTGTGGCAGAACCAGCCTGGGCAGGCCTTCACCCCACTCGCCCTGGCCACCTGAGGTCTCCTCCGAGGCCAGGCTCCCAACTAGCTGTGTGGGTGCTGGGATCTGTGCTGAGCGTGCACCCACCACCCCCTTGTCTTCTGCAGCCTGGCCTGCTTGTACTGCTGACCAAGGCTCCCTCCAGGGACGCTGGACCATTTGGAGCCCACTGTTCCCAGCTGTTTTTCTGTTCATTCTCTCAGCCACGTGCCCTGGCCTGGGCAGGCTGACTGCAGGGAGCAACACACCCCACATTCCACCTGACCACCACAGGGGCTCTGAGCTTCCAGGGGAGCTGGAAGACCCGTTTAGGGAGCATAGAGATGCCCTGGAGCCAGCCTCCCCTCCCATATGTCTGGAGCCCGTGTGGTTTGGGGGTCAGGTAAACACACTGGAGCCTCAGTTTCCTCATCTCTGAGATGGAGATGTCTGTCCACCATCTGGCGCAGCAGAGGGTCTGATCATTGTGACTTCCTGTGACCCTGTGGCACTTCCCACCCCAAATTGGGCCCATGTCTTCCAGGCACCATGGCCACTTGTGACCCCTCAGGCTCCACAGCACAGTAGTGTGGCCCAGTTCCTCGTCTGGAAAGCAGGGTGTCGGCATCTGGCTGCGATGCCACGGTGGTGCTTGGGGCTTTGGTGAGAGGTGGCTCCCCATGGCCCTGTGCCTGCCCATCTCAAAGGGCCATGTGCTGCTCAGCTGCCTGTCTTTGTTTACATGGAGAACACGTGGCCGGGGTGGGGGGAGTTGCTCAGAGTCAGACCCAGCTGCCAATAGGGGAACTGGAGCGAGGGAAACGCAGGACGTAATGGCTCACAGGGCTGTGGAGCCCATGGAAGTCAGCGGCCAGGGTGGCTCAGCCCTGCTAGTCATGGGCAGGGGCTGCCCTGGCTGTCTCCTAAGAGGGTGGCAGGCCCAGGCCTGGTCCCTAGGCGGGCCACTCTTCGGAATCGGTGCTTGCTGTGGCATTCCAGCCGGCTGTGGAAGGACCACCTGGGCCCCTCAGAGCCCATCAGGGAGTCGACGCTAGAAGCTCCACTCAGTCCTCAGCCGCTAAGTGAGGACAGAAGGGGCCGTGGGCACCCAGCAGCCAGGAAGCCCTCTGGGGTGACAGGAGAAGGAACAGAGGGTGGCAGGGCCTGCCTTGGAGCTGGACCAGGTGTGTCAAATCCCAGCTTTGCCTCTCCCAGGATCTGCGACCCCTGTGCTGCTCTCCCCATCTGTGAGATGGGCATTCTGACAGGCCTCCTGTGTCCAGGTCCTCCACGGGCTTTCTTCCCAGGAGGCTGCAATGAGCTCTGCCTCTTCAGAGAGCAGGAGAGGGGCCTCTGGAGCCAGCTAGGACATTGGCTGTTCTCACTCCTTGGACTCCTGGGCTCAGGAGCCAGCACAGAGCTTCCCTTGAAGCCTGGGCACTGGGCGTGCTATCTGGGACATTGTGCAAGTGCGCTCACCGGTCCTCCTAGAGACAGCCTGGGACGCTGACGGCCTGGGCCATGCCATGCTCCCCGTTGGGATCTCCTCTTCCCCTGGTCTGGGGTAGCCTCCATACCCACATACCCACGTCACAAAAGAGCTTTGTTCTGTTTGCTCCCTGGATCCCTGCAAAGCCCCTGCCATCCCTGGCCACCAGCCCAGATGTGGAGATCGTGCATGTTGGCCCTGGCGTCTATGGACTGGCCCTCCCTCTGCCCCTCTGAGACCCGTAAGACCCCACTTAGTAGGAAAACTGAAGGTCAAGGGGAGGGGGGGTGAAGTGCCCTGTGACAGAGGCCTTGGTCCTCAGGGTGTGGTGGATCTCCCCCACCCCACCCGCACCACTTTGTCCAAGGCCGAGCCAGGCTCCACCCATCACCCTCTGGCTCCGTCTTGCCTCAGGTGTGGGTGGAGCCTCTGGGCACCGCCCCCCTACCCTGCCCAGCTGTCCTGTGTCCCTGGGCCTTTTGTACTTCCTTTTACGACATCCCGGGGAGGAGTGGCTCCCTTAAACCATCCACCGTGCTGTTTTGATGTTGCAAACTTTCTAGAACCTGTATCAAACTGCACTTAACCTTCTGCAACCTGCTGTCTCTGCGCAGCCTGTTTCTGAGCTGTATCCCTTCCAGTCCATGACATGCATATTTAATCCATCCACTGCCAGATTTAGCATCACGGCTGTCTAGACAGCTCCTTTTGCCTCTGCTTTGTTCTCAGAGCAGCCAGGAGGGTGCTTCGCTTTAGCTTTCTCAGTCCTGGTGACTGTGGCACCCGCACATGGCCCTGTGTCCCTAGCAGTGTGTTGGAGGCTAGCCCATCAGCCCAGGGTGGCCCACACACCCTCAGCCCAAGCTTGGGGTTTGGCCTGGCAGATCTGGGCATTTTCCATCCAGTGCCTGTGAACCGGGCTCATTGTGGTCCCAAGTGCCCAGCACCTGGCACCTGGTGAGGAGTGTGTGTTCCCTGGCCACTGAGGTGTCCTCCTGTGGTGACCTGTCTCTGGCTTTGACACAGGGTTTTCTCAGCAGTCACTTGTCCTTTCCCTGTTGGCTGGCGAGTCCTTTGTCCTGATGCCAAGGTCCATGGGTGACCTGCCGGGGGGGTGTCACCGCCCCATGTCCCGGTACTCTGATGTGTCCCCAGGCCTGCAGCGTTTGGTGCCTGCCTCACATAGTGGCCAGACCACCCCAGCACACCTGTCCTCGGCCTGGCATTGCAGGCACAAGTGGGGGAGGACCTTCCCTCTGGGAACTTGCAGGCAATGGGGTCTCACAGAGGCACACAGGCAGAGCAAGTGGACAGATGGACGGCTGACCACTGTCCCCTCTGTGGGGTAGACACCCCAGGGCCTTCTCAGAGTTTCTCAGCAGTGCCCAAGGCGGGCAGCAGCTCAGGCTGAGCCCAGAAAGACAAGACAAGCCAGTGGGGCCTCCTTCCTCACACCCCATTTGTTGGGTCTCTGTAAGATTGACCTAGCTAAAACCAAAGCCCGGACCCCATTGCTGTGCTGTCGCAGGGCCCCCTTCTTCTGCATGGAGATGTGGGCAAGCCTTTCCCAGGGCCAGGCCTGCCCGTGTCACCCACCCACTGTGCCCTGGGCCTGCGCCTCTCATAGCACTGCTTATCTTGGTCCCCAGCCTGACACCGGCCCTGCCCTCCCTCCACGGCCACCCAGGGCTGCCTGCCTGACTGAGCCCCTGGCACTGCTGCCACCCCACCTGGTCCCACCCCAGTGGCTGCCCACCAGCTCAGGGCAGGAGCCTTACGCATGCCCCTGAGTCCCCGTCCAGCTGAGAGACAGCTCTCACCCCTGCACCAGTGCCCGCAGGACCCCGGGAACAAGCATGGGCAGGCTCTTGCGTCGCTCCTCTGAGTGACGAGCGCAAGAACTCACGTTTAAGTATCTACCTCTCTGGAGCTTTGGTGTCCTTGGGAAACAGGGACCAGCCAGCACTGGGGCTTCATGTTTGTGTCACCATTGCAAGAGGCAGGACGGGGTGTCCTTTTCCACCAGGAGACATGGGGTGTGACCACAGATTCCTGGAGTTCTGGTCCTTACACCTCATCAGGGAGGGCTTTACCACAGGGTGACTGTGTCCTCCAGGGAGGACAGGCTGAGGGCAGCACGGCAGGGGAGCCGAGGCAGGTGAACACAACTAAGGCAGATCTCTGGGGGATCTCTGACCAGCGCCACCTCTGCTCAGGTCAGGCCTTCCTCATTCAAGCCTCACTGTGTGGGTCCCATTTTGCAGATGAGTAAACTGGGGGCAGAGACCACAGATAACTCGTCACCTAAAGTCTTATGTGGCAGAGCCAGATTCCCACATGGGCCTGTGGTTCCAGAGTCCCCCTCGGCCCCTCTCCAGTGACAGGGAGCCTGGAGTGCACCCGCACTCTGTCCACCTGTGGAGGTAATGTTGCTGCTCTGTGCAGGTTCACCAGGGGTCTGGGAGTATGTGGGGTTCAGTGACCCTCAGCTCCCCACAGAGTCCAGCTGGAATAACCATGCCATTAGGAGTGACACAGCAGCCCTCCAGAGAGGTCAGGGGTAGGTGCAGAGCCAAGGCAGAGCACATGGTCCCGTGGAGTCCAGAGGCCTCTGATGTCACCTAAAAGGAGAAGCCCTGCCTGTCCAGCAGCCGGGGAGGGCAGGTCTCATCCCTGGCCTACGAGAAGGCCTCCACCAGCCAATCCCAAGCCCCCTTCCCATGCAGGTCCCTGCGGCCCCCGCCACCCCCAGCCTCTGTCCCCCAGCTCCCACCTCTTCCCTGTGGCAGGCAGCAGGTCAAAGCAGTGGGGTTTTGCTCGCACAAGTCCAGACAGAGGGCTGCTTGTCACCCACCTCCTGAGCCCCATGAAGGTTCAGGTCTCCCAAGTCATGCTTCCAAGCCATCTTGCAGGGCCCCATCGGGGAGCCAAGTCCTGTAAGGGGAGGTTGGTGCTTTTTCTTTCCTGGAAGCTGGACTGGCAACACGCCCAGTGGAAAACCTCATTTTTTTAAGGGGTGGTCAGGTTTCAGCCATGTGAGTCAAAGGCAGGAGGGAGACTAACGTGGGGCCACTGTGGGCAGGAGCACATATCCCCACGTACCTGGGTTGAAAGGGGCCCCCAGGAGACATCAGGCTGGGCTTGATCAGGACAGCAGGAGATGAGGAACCCCAGAACAGCATAGGGCCAAGCCATGTTTCTTCTGGCTCAGTGTGCAGCATGAGGCCCCTCCTGCCTTGGGGATCCCTCGCTTTGTCTGTCAGAGGCTCAGGAGACTCTGGAAGCGGAGGCTATGTGGCCGAGGCTGTGGGCTTCCTCAAACCTACAGCACCAGTGTGGGACCTGACACTTTGCGGGTGGCCTGGTCCAAGCATGTGGCAAAATGACTCTCACCTGGCAGGGACTGGTGCGGGGGCACCCAGCCCAGGGAGCCCGTGCGGCTGGGGAGCTGGGCCTGACTTGGCACTGCACTTTAGTGGCCAGCCCAGCAGCCCCTCCCATCCCCGTCATCCCTGCCTCAGGCTCGCTCACCTTCCCCATTTGGGCCCTGCTGCCATTGGTCACTGTGTCCCCTGGCCTGTCCCCTGGTTCATCTGCTGGCCAGGCCAGAGGTGGCCTGAGTTACAGCCAGGCATGAAGGGCTGTAGAGGGTTAGCACTGCATGCAGCAGGGTGGGGTTACAGTAGCCACCCTGTCCACACGGCACTTCCCACAGGCTGCGCCGGCTCTTCAAGACTCCAGGGCCCTGGTTCAGGATCAGGGTTTGGGGGTGCTTGGTCACAGGCAAGGGAGCGTGTGGCCATCCCCTGAGCCGATCCGTGCTCCAGTGTGGGGTCCGCCACAGTCCTCAGGGGTAGAAGCACCTCACTTCCTAGGTGCAGGTGGAAAAACCAGTCCAGGGGAGGACTTGCCCAAGGTCCCCAGGTGGTCATCGGCCAAGAAGGAGTCACCCTGCCAGCTGAAGGGTCTTTCTAGAGTCCTGCACTGGCACCTGTTAACGAGGCTGCCCCCGGGGGACACCGCGCCTTTACGTCTGTGGCAGGTGCTCATTTCTGCCACCTGTCCCATGGTCACGGGTGGACGGCTCAGTCCCACACATGACTCAGCATGCTTGGAGTTACATTGGTCCTCTTCTCCAGGCCTGGCCCACACTTTGTCCCTGCCCCACGGGAGCACCCAGCCCAGCGGAAAACCAATTGCCTACGTGTGGAACTTGTTTTAGGAAGGTGGACCTGGCTGGCAGGGTGCCCAAGAAATGGTTGCATTAGTTCTCCAGAGGGGACTTACGGGAGGTGACTCCCACGATTATGGGGACTGTACCGTTTCAGTAGGCCATATGCGAGCTGGGGCCCAGGGACACCTGTGGCATGGCTCAGTCCAAAGCCCTTGAGAAGCTGGAACTCTGAGATCTCAGGGCAGGAGAAGAAGGGTTTCCAGCTCTGCCTTTTTGATCTATGCAGCCCTCAGCTGTTAGGACGGTGCCCCCTGCCCCCATGCCTTGGGGAAGGCAGTCTTCCTTCCTCAGCCCTCTGATGCATTGCTGGTCTCTTCTTCAGTCCCCTCACCTGGGGCTCCCTTCCCATAGTCAGGCTGCCCCTGACCTCAGCTGTCACAGGGCCTCTGCAACCTCCCTACGCAGGCTGATCAGCCAGGGTGGTGGCAGCCTGCTCTGGAGGAAGCCTGGCTCCTCTATTCTTAGGCACCCATCTGGTGCCTCCTCTAGACAAACTGGGCGCCGCAAAGCAGTGGGAAGTTGGCAGGGTGGTCAGCAGGTGGTGAGTAGCCACCTGCGTGGGTGGCCCCTGCTGTGTGTGCAGGAGTGTCCGGCCCCTTGCAAGGAAGGCCAGTGGCCAGAGGTGTGTGGAGGTCACCCTCAGGGTTTCTCCATGCAGCCTTAGTCCCTGTTCCTCTTTCTCGCTGGCACTCCTTGCTCACGCCCCTGCGCCCCTGTCCAGGTCACACCCTTGTCACCTGGCCCCTGCTGCCATGGCACAGGCCATGCTGCCTCTAGCTTCCATCTGCAGGAGAGAGCACCAGATTTCAGGGCGGGGCCCAGGAGCACCCGACCTCCACAGCAGTGCTTCCTGCAACCCGCCTCACTTTGCAGAATGAGCAGGTGCTGCCGAGAACTGATGCACGGTCCTGTCTGACCAGGAAGGGCAGGGAGGTTGGCCCTGCTCTTCACCCTAAGGGGGCCCTCAAGCACTCTGCATACCTACCCTCGGAAAATGCCTCAAAACTAGACAGCAGACAGGACACCGCAGGTGACAGAGGGAAGATGGTCACTGGCACTGGAGGTGGTGTGGATGGGTGAGGAAGCTGAGGTGGTGACGAGTGGTGGGGGGGCTCCACCCTGTCACTGGGCACCTCACAGATTCCTTCGTGGCCCCAAGGAGGGGTCTTGCCCCCCCGCCCCCCGTGGAGCCACCAACCAAGCATAGGGACAGCAGGCCAGCCATGGTGCGGATCCTTAACAGGAGGCTCGGTGAGGACCCCGTGCACACAACACACAGGTGCTCTGGTTGTGGCTACACAGGCCTGGCCCAGTGTGCGCCAGCACCATCCTCGGCCTCCACGGTCAGTGTGTGGGGGTGACCAGGACCAGGTGTCCTCCCCCACGCTGCCTCTGAGGCCCTCTGTGGCTGTCTTGGCTTGGGCCAGGGCCTGACTGGAGCCCCGGCGCTCACCATATGATGGCCCCGCATCTGTTTGCAGCTGCCTCTGGGTGCCCCTGAGGGCAAGGCTGACCTTTGCTAGAGGATCAGTCCTTGCCTTCACTCCCCGCAGCCTAAGCTGAGACCTCAGGAAGCTGGGGAGGTACCAGCCAGCATGGTGCCCCCTCCACATCGGCCCTGCCACGTGCCTGGGTTGGCAGAGGAACCAGCCAAGGACATACAACAGAGGCTTCACCAGTACCCTGGGGCCCTGTAGGGGCTGGGCTCCGGCAGGTCAGCCACAGGCTTCCCCTGCACGCATGTCCCCAAGAGCAAAAGGCTGGGGTTGACCAAAGGCTGGACAGGCACCCACTGCCCCACGTACCCTCCCACGGGGCCTCGCACGCTCTGCGCGTGCGCTGGCAGCAGCTTGTGCTTCTGCCAGCAGTGACTCAAATGTTCTGGAACAGGAATCTCTTTTTTCCTTACAAGTGGTTGGCACTTTGAGACATTTCCTCCCATTTGAAATTGCTTCCCACCAGTGCCCACTAAGAGCTGAGCAATTTTCCACGTGGCGGCTGGGCTGCTCCTGCGTCCTGATCCCTCAGAAGCCCTTGGGATGTGGCTAGGGTGTGGAAAGAAGAATTTCCTAGGGTGACCTGTCCCTGCCCAGGCAGCAAGAGCAGCTGGAGCTGGCAGCCCGGGGCGGGGTACCCTGCGCACACCAGGGGCTATTGAGTGCTGTCCAAGCGGCCTTCCCTCCTGCCCCCTAGAAGGGAGTCCAGGCCGTGATCATGACAGCAGTATTGTGTCTCAGGCAGCTGTCACACCTCCCTACCCTGGGAAAGACAATGACCAAGGCTGAGATGGGGAGGGCTGGCCCTGCCAAGGGGTGAGGCCAACCTGAGCCTCTGTCCTGGCAGCTGGAGGACAGGCCTGCAGTGGCCACCTCAGGTGCCTCCCGTTGGGTGCCTTTGTGGTGCAGCATGGGGACAGCTTACACTGCAGAGGCCCGGGTGCAGGTGTGGAGCCGCAGGTGGGCATCTGCCACCCTCCACCCCATTTCTGACCCCTGGCGGTGGGGATTAATTACCAATTGAGAGGACAGAGATGCGTCCTCTTTTGGGGAGTGGCCTCTGTAGACCGATGTAGGGAGGGCTGGAGGCTTAGTACCACAGGAACCACTTAGCCCTACGTGTGGCCCTATGTACCTGGTGCCCAGATAGACACCCAGCCACACATAGCCCCCTCCGTGTGGCTAGAGATTACAGGGCCAGGGGACCAGCCAACCATGGAAGCCACACCTCATGGTGATGGCCATAGGGGGGTGAAGGGGGCCTCCCTCTGCTCCAGTCTGTCCTGTCCATGCCAGCATCTGGATTGGTGTGGCAGTTCATCCAGGGGGTGAGACAGGGACCATGTATTCTGTGCCCTTCTGTAGAAGGTGGGCACCTACCAAGCCCCTGCTCTGTCCCACCAAAGCACACAAAAAGGGTTCTCAGCCAGGTCACACCACATCTGGGTGCACTTCCACATGATCAAGGCCAAGTCTGGTGCCCTCAGTCTTCTCTTTGGTCCTCTCACTCCAAGAGTCAGGATTGCTTTGCCCACTTTGTTGGGGAGGGCAGGTGTGGACCAGGCCAACCTCTCACATCCCCCAGCCACTGAGGGTCCTGGGGCGGCAGCACCCAGAGGAGGTGTCTTCTTTTCCAAGCATCCTCCAGGTCTGTGCTCTCAAGGACCTGCGGGCCTGTGCTGGCTGCAGATGCTCTGCTGTGGGAGAACGAGCCTTTGCTTTAATTACCACAAAATATGCATAGCATAGTGGAGCTCTGTGGTGCACACCTGTGATCCCAGCAACTCGGGAGGCAGCGTCAGTTGGCTCCCAAGTTCATGGCCAGAGGCAGCCTACACAGCAAGACCCTGCCTCAAGATAAAAATAATAAATGGGTTGCGGGGGGAGGTTGCAGTTCAGTGGGAGAGCACCTGCCTGGCAAGTGCAAAAGCCCTAGGTTCAACAAGCCCAATACTGCAAAAACTGCGTGTGTGTGTGTGTGTGTGTGTGTGCGTGTGTTTGTACATGTATATATATGTGTTGTTGTTGTTGTTGTTAGGTGCCGTTGAGTTGGTATCCGACTCATCGTGACCCTACATACAACAGGTGAAACACTATGGTCAGTGCTTCTCTGCTGTTCATAGGGTTTTCAATGGCAGATTGATTTTTGGGAGGGGGTTGCCAGGTCCTTCTGTATATATATATATGTAGACACACCATAAAACTTACCACATTAATCATTTTAGGTGTATAGTTCAGTGGCATTAAGTGCCTTCACCATGTTGCACATCTATCAGCACCATCATCTCTAGGGCTTATTCATCTTCCCAAGCTGAAACTCTTGCTCCTCAAACCCTAACTCCCTGTCCCTCCTCCCAGTGCCTGACAATAATCAGTCAACTTTCTGACTCTAGGAATTTGCATGCCCTGGGTACATGCCCACCAGCATGTACCATCAGGGTAAGATAAAGATGTTTGGTTTTTTTATGATTGGCTTAGCATAACATCTTCAAGGTTTATCTGTGTGTCCAAATTTTCCTTCCTTTTTAAGGCTAAATAGTACTCCACTGTGTATACATACTATGTCTCTGGTATCCATTCATCCATCATTGGTCATCTGGGACACTTTCCCTTCTTGTTAATGTTAATGGTGCTGCCATGAGCATGAGTGTACAGATATCTATTCAAGTCTCTTCTTTCAATTTATTTGGGCATATATCTAAAAGGAGAACTGCTGGATCATATGGTAATTTTATATCTCATTTTTACAGAAACCACCATACTGTTTATCAACAGTTAGCTATGCCATTTTACATTCCCACCAGGAGTGTACAAGGATTCTAATTTCTCCACATCCTTGCCAACATTCATTATTTTCTGAGTTCTTTTTCTTTTTTATGAAGAAATGAGGTCTTCTCTTGCCCAGGCTGGAGTGCAGGGGGTATTCACAGGCATGAACCCACTACTGATACTTAGTATAGCCACCTGACCAGCCCAACACACTGTAGCCCCAGACTCCTGGGCTCAAAGGATCCTCTTTCCTCAGCCTCCGAATAACTGGGGCTGCAGCCATGTGCCATCATGCCTGCTTGGTTGGTTTTTATCCCAGCATCCTGATGGGTGTGAAGTGGTATCTCCTTGTGGTTTTGATTTGCATTTCCCTAATGCCCCCTTTTGCCTGCAGCTGTAGCCTTGTGGCATCCGATCCCGTCAGATCTCGGAAGCTAAGCAGGGTTGGGCCTGGTTACTACCTGGATGGGAGACCGCCTGGGAACACCAGAAACTGTAGGCTCGGGAGAAGGACCTGGCAACCCCCTCCCAAAAATCAATCTGCCATTGAAAAGCCTATGAACAAAAGAGAAGTACTGATAATAGTGTTTCCCCTGGTGTACAGAGGGTCGCTATGAGTTGGATACCGACTCGACGGCACCTAACAACAACAACAACAACAACAGCAATGCCCCCTCTTGTTGAACATCTTTTTATATGCTTGTTGGCTTTTTGTATGTCTTCAGAGAAATGGAGAGATGTCTATTCAAGTTCCTCACCTGCTTTTTAATTGGCTCATTTAGTGTTTTGCTAAGTCGTAAGAGTTATTTATATATTCTGGTTATCAGTCTTTTATCAGGTATATGATTTGCAAATATTTGCTCCCATTCTGTGGGTTGCTTTTTTAACTCTGTTGGTAATGTCCTTTGATTCACAAAAGTTTTTAATTGTGATGAAGCTTAGTTTATTTAGTTTTTCTTTGGTTGCCTGTTTTGCTGTCATATCCAAGAAATCATTGCTAAATCCAATGTCATAAAGCTTTCTGCCAATATTTGAAGAATTTTACATTTTTAGTTCTTAATGTTTAGATCATTGATCAATCTTGCGTTAATTTTTGTATTTCTATTTGTTATAAGGCTCCAAGGGCTCGAAATGTATCTCAGTAGAAGAGCACTTTCCTAGTATGTGCAAAGGTCCTAGCTCCAGTCCCAGTACTGCAAAAACAACAACAGAAGATATAAGGGTCTACATTCTTTCTTTTGCATGTGAATGCTCATTTCTCCCCGTCTTTCCCCGGGGTTGAAAAACATGTCATTTCCATATTGAATGAGCTTGGTGTCCTTATCAAGTCATTTGACCATACTTGAGAATGTGTATTTCTGGGCTTTCTATTCTACTCTATAGGGGCTGAGATTTAGCTTAGTTGGTAGAGCACCACTCTGCAGTCTCTGAGGTCCCAGGTTTGATTCCTAGCACCACAAAAATGGGAGAAGGATGCGGCAGTTCACTCCCAAGGCAATCCTGAAACAGCCATTGAAAATCTTATGAGTGTCGCTATGAGTCAGACATGTCTCGATGGCACCTAACAACAACAGTCTATTCTATTGATCTCTATGTCTGTCTTTATGCCAGTACCACACTGTTTTGATTACAGTTGCTTGTGTAGTAAGTTTTGGAATCAGAGGATGTGAGTTCTCCAACTTTGTTCTTTGTAAATGGAATTATCTTTGTTAATTTTCCTTTTAGCATTGTTCACTGCTAGTGTATGGAAATACAGTTGAGTTTTATTTTTATTTATATCCTACAGCATTGCTGAGTTTATTAGCTCTACCAGTTCTTGGACAGGAAATGGATTTTTTTTTTTTTTTTTTTTGGCGGTCCTGGCAGTTGAACCCAGGGCCTCACACTTGCATGCTCTGCAAGTGCTGGACCACTGGGCTGCACCCTTAGCGCATTTTTTTACTTTTTGAGACAGGGTCTCACTAAGTTAAGCAGACTGCCTCTGCTCTCGAACTTGCAATCCTCATGCCTCCGCCTCCCAAGCTGCTGGGATTACAGGCGTGCGCCACCGCGTCCAGCAGGGAATGGATTCTTTAGGATTTTGTGCATATAAGATCATATCATCTGCAGAGATAACTTTACTTTTTCTCTCCCAATTTGGATACCTTTTATTTCTTTTTCTTATCTAATTGCTCTGGCTTGGACTTCTGTTACTATGCAGCACAGAATAGAAGTGGCAAAATACACACTTTTGTCTTGTTTCTGATGCTGCCCAGGCCCCTTCCCTGTACCTCCCTGCCCCACAGGCTGGTGGTTAACGTTCTCAGCCCTGCGGGCAGCCCCACAGCAGGTGCACATAGGACTCAACTTCCACTTCCTTTGTTGGTCTCTACTCACTTATCTTTCCCCATGGGCCAGGCAGAGGCTGGGAGTGCTTGTCGAGGGACAGACCCTGCTCTCAGTCTTGGGAACCCTGGGTTTACCAGGTATCTCTGTGCAGGGTGGTCAGGGCCCTAGATTCTCCTGAGGCTTGGACTGCTCCTGCCCTGGACAGGCAAGAGCTCTAGCCAGCTGGCAGCACTGCTCATGGCCTGCAGGCCTGGTCCCATGCCTCCCTGACCCCAAGGCGGGTGTCAGTACAGGGGCCTCTGCAGACTCCCCAGCTGGTACTACCAGCATCTGAGATCTGGGTCCTGTGGGTGGGAACCTCTGCTGGCAATGAAGGGCCCAGTAGCCCCTTGGAGGGATGGCAGCCACAGTCTGTGGCTTTGCCTCAAGGGACACTCTTTGTTCTCCTTTGTGAGAAACTTTGGAAACTGTGTGTGTGCGTGCGTGCGTGCGTGCGTGCATGCGTGCGTGCGTGCGTGCGTGTGTGTGTGTGTGTGTTTCTAGCCTCCTTGTGGGTACCCTGGAGCCCTAGGCCAGGGCTGGCCGAGGGAGCAGGAGTGTTGAGGGACCTTCAGGCTGCTCTCCGAGCTATGTTTTATACCCCACCATGCACAGTCTTTGTTCAAGGTTTCTCTCTGATCCAAGCTCCATCTGCACCTCAGCCCACCCTGCCTCACAGGCCCAGGCTGCACACATCTGTGGCTGTGGCCCAGGAGGCAGGGATGGTCTGTGCCATGGGGTCCACCCCTGCTGCCACTGCCCCTCAGTGGGAGGAGCGAGGTTTCTGCCCTCCAGATCTGAGGGCCTGGGCCGGGCAGGAGGTTGGGGCAGGGTGAGGGGTTGGCCCTGGGGAGGCCAACTGCACCAGGAATCATCTCTCCTGCGCTCAGAGAGGGAACCACACAGGCCAGGCACTGGCCACGCTGCGGCCCTAGGACCCCAGACCTCTTGGTGGTCTCTAGGGCCCTCTTGCAGCAGGGGTCGGAGCAGATCTGGGGAGGACCAGACTGGAGGCAGTCCCCAGGGGCCTCCCTGTGGGCCTGGTGTATGGTGGGAGCCATCAGCTATGCCCACCAGCAGCAGGCGTAGGGGCCCCAGTAGTGAAGCTGGACCTGGGTCCTGCAAGGGGAAGCACCCTCAGCTGGCTGTGCAAGCACCCAGGTGGGCCCCAGACTCCTCCCTGCAGGAGCCCCACAGATGAGCCCCACCCTGGGTGTCACACTGCGAGATGTCCTGCCACCCCTGCAGCCTCCCCTTAGGCCCGAGCCTCCAGGTGCAGCTTCCCCCTGACTGCATGCGCACCCTGTCCTCCCTCCTGTGGGAGTCCAGCCCTCTTTTCCAGTAGAGCAGTCAGCTGATGTCACCCCACCTGCCCCCACCCTCGCCCTCCTGAGTCACACTGCCCACCCCCAGCCCATGAGCCCTCCCTTGCAGCCTTCAGGGCACCGCCATCTCCTTCCCCTGCAGGGCAGCCTCAGCCCCTTCACAAGTCTCTGTGCTCAGGTCCCCCTGAGGCAGGGTGGCCCCGCCTCCCTGAGCTCCAGGGCCAGGGGCACGAGTACTTGTCCTGAATGAGGCTCAAGCCCCAGTCAGCCACATCCAGCTAGTGTGAGTGTCCCCGCCCTGAGGAGGTGTTGAGTGGACAGGTGAGTGCGAGAGCCTGGGCCTCCTCCCATCTCAAGCTTTCACCTGCTCAGAGCAGCCACAAGCCTCCCAACCCCAGGCCCACCGCACAGCTGGACCATTCCTCTTGGGTCACCTGGCCCACGTTCACCAGGCATCTCAGTGGCAGTGGGCAGGGGCACAGTCCTAGAGGTGTGTGTGTGTGTGTGTGTGTGTGTGTGTGTTCTCTTGGTACCAGGGGCTTGAACCTAGGGCCTTGCGTATTATTTTACAAAGTGCTCTACCACACAGTTGCACCCGCAGGCCCCCTTTTTCCTTTCTATTTTAAGTCAGGGTCTTTCTGTGTTGCACAGGCCCCCTCTGGCCTCCAACTCTCGGTCCTCCTGCTCCCGCCTCTCTTATCACTGGGGTCAGCAGCATGGCCACTGCGCCCGCTCAGCCTTGGTGGTCTACCCAGCCCCACCCAGTGGCTGCCTCTCCCGCTGCAGCCTTTGCCCATGGGTTCCTCCTACCACAAGACAAGCCCAGCTCCTCCCCAGATACACACAGCAAGCGCAGGATTAGGAACTTGGGCTGCCCAGCAGGAGGGTGTGGCACTGCCCCTCTGGGGTTGGATGGAGGAGCCAGGAGCCCTCCCCAAGGAAGAGTGAGCACATGCTGACTTGTGGGCATGCCGCCAGGCTGGGAGAGCTGTGAGGCCACCCCTGAACGGGGAGCCTGGTGCAGGGCGCAGCAGGACTGGGACAGGACAAGGCACTAGGGGCCTGGAGAGGCCCTGATCTGCCCCCACCTACACACATGCCCTCTAAGTGCCCTGCCATGCCAGACAGGGCACCACATGGCTGAGGGCCATCCAGGTCCACTCTCCTCCAGGCAGGGCATCAGCCCCTGCAGATGCCAGGTCGTGTAGCCAAGGGCTCCTGTGGGCCTGCTGAGCAGCCATTGTCCTGGCTGATGCACTGGGGAGCTCCTCTGGTACCCAGGAGGCTGGTGCAGGGAAGCAGCAGCCTAGGACGCCACCACTTCCTCCTGCTGTCCCCAGCCTCCAGGCTCCCAGCCGCCCAGCCCACTGGGAGAAAACCCACAGCCTCAACCGTTGGGCAGGTGCTCCAGAGCCCAGGGCAGGGCTGCAGGTGTGAGAAGTCGCCTTCTCCAGGCAGCGCCCAGTGAGCAGTGCCCGCAGGTGGGAGTGTCACTGTGGGTAGTCAACATCACATCAGGTAACCTTGTCACATCCGCTGAGAGCCCCTTGTATAGGGAGTCCCTGCAGGGAGAGGCATCTTCATATTCTTGCAGATCTTGGAGAAGATGCATCTAATTGTTACCCACAGGGACCGTGCTTGCCCTAGGGTTTGGGATATTTCAGCACATGAGAGGAACTCTTCCCTATTCTTATTTTACTGAGGCTTTATATTATGAATAGGTATTCAATTTTAGGAAATGTTTCTTGTATATTTGTTGAGCTGCAGTCTCTTGGCATGATGAGTCACACGTGGATTTTCTCATAATAAACTATCCTTGCATACCTAGGATCACCTGACCTGGTCACCACATAATACAGAATCTTTAATGTGCTCTATTTGATGAGAGATTTATTTGGGATTTTGGTTTTTTGAGACAAGATCTCTCCACATAGCCCAGACCAGCCTCTAACTCGTGACCCTCCCGTCTTGGTCTCCCAACAGCTGGCCTTCAGGTTGTACCACCATGTCAATCTTGTTTGGGATGTTTGACATCTTCATTGTGATGAAATGACCTGTGATTTTCCTCTTTTCTGTGGTTGTCAGAGTTTGGTGTTGGGATTATGGTGTAGAAATAGCACGACATCATCTTTTTAGGAATTCTCCCCTTTGCTTTTTTATCTTGAACAATGTGAAAGCTGCTAGGTAGCTAAAGTAGTAGTAAAATGAAACTTAAACCTTTCACCTAAATTCACTGATAACATTTTGCCATATTTGTGCTACAGGTACTACAGGACCTACAGGTGTTCATCTGTTTATGTACAGGGACACATGTATATGCCTCTGTGTGTGTGTGTTTTGCTTGTAGCTGAAACCTTTGAAAGTAAACTACAGGCATTCCTCATTACTTGTAGGAAGATTTTTAACTACTGCTATGGGTTTTGTTGTTGTTTTTTGAAATTATGAAGCTGTTTGTCATTTTTACTTTTGGACATTTTATACAAATTATCTGACCAATGGTTTCTCTCTCTGTCTCTTGCATGTTCTCCTGGTGCCTCCAACCGGTGATTGGTGAGCACAGGTAAGTTGCTCTAGCTGTTTCCCTCCTTCTCTCCATGTTGGGCTGGCCTGGCCTGAGCCTGGCCAGACCTCTCCTGGTGCCAGATGCCACGCTGTGGACCTTGTGAGACATAGTGTCCATACCCTGCAAGGAGAAAACCAACACCAGAGGGGTTCCTCAGAGAACCAGCTTTGGCAAGTGAGAGATCTATTCCCTGATGCTGACCACAACGTTGTTCCTGTGGGCGTCCCCTGGGTCAGTCTGCGGCAGGCACACTCCAGGGCTGTGATCTGTGAAGTCAAGGATGCTGCTCAGATCTGGGAGATGGGGCTACAGAAGTATCTTGTAAGCCTGTTTTCCCATCCACAGAGGGGTCTAATGGTGCTGACCATACCAGGGTACAGGAACAGAGCCAGCTTCTTGGAGTGGGCTGTTTAGGCTCCAGATTTCTGTCTGGGGAAAAGTAGTCTGTGCTGCAGAACATTCAAGGCCATTTCTCCCAGCTTTCTCTGCTTGCAGGAGTTAGAAGAGAGGGTGGAAGGGCTGCATGGGGCTGCATGGGCGATAACTGGGATTGAAGGGGTCCTGAGATCCTGGAAGCAGGAGTCATATAGGGCAAGTAGGTTGAACTAGAGGGGTCCCAGGACAACCCCTGTGGTCTTCAGACTTGTTCTGTCCCTAGTGACCCAGGGGAAGGCAGATAACTAGTGGCCTTGTGGCTTTGGGCATGTCCTGAGAAGCAGCATTGGGGAGGTCCCAAGCCTTCCAGGCCTCTCTGACTCTCCTGCCTGATTCAGGAAGATCAGATTGAACTGTGTACATTGTTGTTTATTTCTTTGTTTTATAATACATGCTTGGTTATATAAATTTGGAATATACAGAAGAATCCAAAGAAAAATCTGCTCAGGGCCCAAGCCAGGGTCAAGGCCTCTCAGCATCTGGCTTGAGTTGCAGTTCCACCCATTTCGCCTGAGCCTGGCTCTGTGCTCTCCACACAGGCCTCTGTCCTTTCTGTGAGCATCAGGGAGGCGCCTTTGCTCACTATGCACACACATGTGTCACTGCAGAGGCTCCAAGAGGCCCAGGCCTCACGGTTCCCGTGGAGCAGCCAGGTGTGGTACGCCCAGACCCTCGGATGCGTGAGGGCGCTGAGCACGAGTGAACCCAGCAGGGATGGTTTCCACAAGCCATAGCATGCTGCGTGGTGCCCTGGGCATGGCTGGAACTGTGTGTGGGAAATGTGCCAGCACAGACAACAGCGTGGCCGGGAGCAGGTGGAGACGGGTGGAGACGAGCAGGTGCTGGGCCGCCTTCGACTAGCCAGGCACATGTCTCATGCACCCTGGTAGGACCCCATGCCACCTCGCCTCCCTCAAAGGTCTCTCCTCCTCCTCCCCCTCTTCCTCCTCCTCCTCCTACTCGGCCGGGGGGCCAGTGGTGGGCTGCATAGGTGCAGGCTGTGAGGATGTGGGGGAGGGCGTCTGAGACCTGGGCTCCAGCCTCTACTGAGTCTGGAAGCAGAAATCCTGAACCCAGAGCGCTTGGCCAGACAGGATCCCGGCTCTGGAACAGGTCTCAGGCCCAGTCAGCTTGCACCCTGCCAGGGCCCGGCCCACCAGGGAGCAGTGTGGGCGTTCCAGTGGAGGTGACCGCTTGCCCGCTGGATATCAGAAGGCAGAAAGCACCAGGCAGTGGGCAGGAACCATGAATGAGCAGCAGTGCCTCGGGCCCTAAGGCCTGGCCGGGCCTCCTCCCACCAGCTCTTTGTTGGGGCCCACGTGCTAGAGCACTGCCACTGGCAGGAACCAGGGAGCAAGGGAGGCGGCCGAGCACGGCTTCTGGCGGCCAGTCAGACGTGTCCACAGCGAGCTGCTCTGGGGCCCTCAGGCAAGCTCCCAGAAAGCCAACAGCCCCCCTCCCCCACCCCCCGAGAGGCTTGGGAGACACCACCCACCCCAGGCCTGGCCTCCCTAGCCAACTCTGCCAGGAGGGTGCTGCCAGGACCTCCTCCTGGGGTTCCTGGAGCCTCAGGCCAGCTGGGCCTGCCACCGCCAGCAGGGGCAGCCCCGGCTTAGTACCCCAGCCCTCTGCCACCTCCATGGGGTCTTGCTGTGGGTGCCTGCCAGCGCATGTGGCAGCAGCTGTCCCTGCAGGCAACTGGGAGGTGTCTTAGGAAGGGGCTTCACGTGTGCTTTCAGAGGTAGAGCATCACAGGTCCTGGGGGTATCATGGGGTGCCCTCGGGAGGCCACCCCTGGTCAGGAGTGGATAGTGCCCAGCACATAACCTGGGGTCAAGCGGGTGCTATAGCTCTGGGCTGAGGCTTGCCCAGCAACCTGCCATGTGTGTGGGTCTGACAGGCAGCTGGGGGCCTTGCCAGACTCCATGGGCTGTCCCTGGGACTAGGGAAATTTCTCTGGGCTTCCCCCACTGTGGGGCCACTGCCCCTGGTCACTTGCCATCCCAATGAAAAGTTGAGGGATGTCAGGCTCAGCAGCCACCTCCCTGGGGCCCATGCCACCACCCAGTGCCCACATCATACCTCGGTTTCTCTCAGTGGGTGCAGCCGCACAGTGAGGCTTCAGCACAGCAACCTGCCCTCTGCCCTCACACTTGTCCACCTCATTTTTAAGCAAAGGGAGACTTCCCCCAGTGAAGCTGCAGATTCATTGGAGGAGGGAGGAAGGTTGCATTTCCTCTGCCTAAACTATTGAGACTTTGTGCAATTTTCACATTTTTTTAAACAATTTGGTATTTTTGAAACTAGGACAGGAAATTTCATTTTTCCCACCATTTATTAACAATGTCCTGTCCTTGAAGCCATGAACTCATTTCCTGTTCTCACTGACTGCACGGTGGGCGGGGGGAGGGGGGGCTCTTCCCCCTCCTGGCTGGGCTCCTCCTCTGTCCTCTCTGTCTGGAGGGCTCCCCACCCCTTCTTTTTCCAGGGCTCCAGCTCCATGTCCCACATCCGTCAGGTCTCTGCTCCCAGGCCTCTTCCTCAGAGGCCCGAGCAGACCTGGCATCTGAGGAAGCCCCTGACTGTCTCCTCCATGGCACCTGCTCCTCTGGGTGGTTGACCTCTGTGTTCATAATCCCTCTGGAGCTGCACACAGCAGGCACTTGATAAATTCTGTGAAGGAGGGAAGGTTCAGAACTCCATGCCAGAGGGGACAGGGAGCCTGAGGCCCAGATGAGGTGCCCTTGGCGGACTCAACGCTTGTGCCTGCCCTGGGGGCTCTGGCATCAGGACAATAGGCTGTGTGGCCCTGACAAAGGCACAGCCTCTGGGGCTCAGGCAGTGCAGCTGCCCGGGGAGAGGGTCGAACTGCAGTGTGGCAGGTACTCTGTCTAGGACACAGGGAAACAGGGAGGCCAGGGGGCCCAGGCTGGCCGTGTGCCTGGGAGTGTGCAGGGCACGTGGCAGAGACCTGGGCCAGATGTGGCTGGGGACAGATGGCAACAGAAGGAGGGATGCCAGGGAAGACCCTCAAGGCGAGGTGAGACTGAGGTGTCACTGTTGGTGGCTTTGGGCACAGAGGTCAAGGGCAGGCCACACAAAGATGCCTAAGCCAGGATCCTGCCCTCTGGGAGCACCCAGCTGCAGGGCCCAGGCCAGGCAGCAGAGGGCCACAAGCCAGGCCAAGAGGGGTGGGATGTGGGTGAGGGTGCAGGGCTGCCCTGCCAGCCCGCCCATCTGTGACCTAGAATGTGCATTTATACCTGTGGGGTCCATTTCTTGCCAATTTCCTACCCAAGTCTCTACCCCCAAGAGGTGATCTTGGGCTAACCCCACCCACTTGTGAGACAGGGTGCAGGAGCAGAAGTTGCTCCTGAGCCCAAGGAACAGCTGAGGAAGCCTGAACCTTATCAGGAGGGAGCGGAGTCCTTCCTGCCACCGGCAACGCACACTGCTGCTCACCAAGGCCTGCCTTGGCTGCTTACAGGAGGCCTGCATGGGGGCAGGGCATGTCCAGACACAGGCCAGCTGCCTTGGGCTCTCACAGTTCCAGGTGTGGCTGCCATCGCCCTAGAACATGGCCTGGGGCTGCTATGTGTGTGTCGTGGTTGCAGGTAACCTGGGCTACCAGGGCCTTGTGGGGTGCCTGCCCCCACAGTGAGAACTGCCCCGTGGGGAGGCTCGGGGTGAGTGCTGCTCAGCCCAGGGTCAAGGTCTGCCAGGGCTGCCCCTGCCAGGCCTGAAGCTGCTGGACAAGGTGGTAGTGACGGGGCCTGGGGTGTCCTCTGCTGTGAGTAGATTCTGGGGTCTCAGCCTGGTGTCGCCAAGCATGGTCACCAAAATGCACTGAGAATGCTATCACCTTCTCCCCACCCCATCACCATGCAGGAGGATGCTCAAGGGCTGTCTTCATTTCGCCTGAGGAAAAGTGGGCCCAGGCGGTGCACACCTAGGATCACAGCTCCAGGCCTGGAGCCAGGCATCTGTGTCTAAAAGGACAGTTGTTTTTGCTTGCTGGAGAGCTGGCTTAGAGGTGGAGCTGAGTCAAGAGTAGAGAGCTGGCCCCTGGCAGGGAGGTGGACAGGATAAACCTCTCCCTAGAGCCTTCTCCTCTCTGGAGGATAGGAGACCCTGGACATCGGGTAGCCAATGAGGTCTGTTGGGCTGGGGCCAGGCACTCAGTGACTCCCTGGGCGGTGAGCACCCCATGGGCTCGCTCAGCCTTCCGCACTGGGTGCTGCACCCCTCCACGAGGCTCAGCCCTACTCTGGAAGGAGGTCTGGGGGCTGCAGGTATCTGCCCTACCCTTGCCCCACTGCACCTGGCTCTGCAGGGGACAGAAGTGTCATCTGTTGGCCATAAGCCCCTGGCCAGGGGGGTGGGCCAGGCCTGTGCAAGACCAGAGAGGAACCTGTCTGGGAGGGCAGAGGTGGCAGCTGGCCCAGCATCCCTCAGCAAGGCACTGCCCATGGCAGGTCATGGTTCAGGGCATGGGCTCCGTCCCCGAGCACCCAGGACAGGCGCAATTTCTGTGTAAAGTCATCCAGCCTAGCAGTGATGCATCTTCACTGCAGGTCTGGATCCAGTCTTTCTTCCTAGACCTCTCTGACTTTTAACTAGTTCTCCATGCTTTAAAGGACATGGCCTGTGGTTTTTGCTCAGAGTTAAGCACTGCCGCCCTGGCTGTGGTTTGCACAACGGTCAGCAGGGTGTCCAGCTTCATGTTACCATGGGCATGTTTAGCTGGCCTTACGGGGACGTGTGACTCAGCCTGCCGGGTGTCAGTTCTCGGTGGTGGCTCAGCAGGTGATCATTTCTACCCAGCTACAGCTCAGATCCCAGCAGGTCTGGGCTCCAACCCAGGCCGCCCCAGCCTACTCTGTTGCCTAGGTTAGCTATTTACCCTGTCTGGGCCTCAGTTTGTTTATCTATAAAATGGGAATAATTTATGTCCCCAGGGTGTCAATGAGTGTTCAGAACGACAAGGTAAAGCATCAACAGTTCAGTCAATCTAGTTGTTATCAGAACTCTTATATTTTAGCCCCTGTCTCCCGCCCCCATGAGCTCACCCTCTCATCACGCCTCGGTCCTTAGTAGATGGTTTAGGTTCAGAAAGCACAATGGAGCAGCACTTTACTTCTTTCCCTTTGACAAAGAGCCCTCATAGGTGGCCCACACTGGAGGTGCAGCCACAGCAATGGGAACCCAAGCTCCTCCTGTTCTCCACAAACCCAGAAAGTGGGATTTCTGTTTCATGGCCCAAGAGGGCAGCTGGCTCTCAGCTGTCACATCCACATTCCAGCCAGCAGGAAGAAAACAGAGCAAAGAAGAGCACCTCTGAGGTATCCTGGTGGCCAGATTTAGTCATGCAGCTACCTGGCTGGGATTTTCCTCTGGGGCTTCCTCCTTGGGGACTTCCGTACTGTTTCCTAATCCTGCATGTGTGTTCTCACAGCTGAGCCCTTTCTGACATCTTCCTGAAGGTAGAGTCCCCACCCAGGACCTCACCAGGCTGTCGCACCCCTCGTTGGGTCTTGGTTCTTGCTGTGACGTGGGCCCCCACTATGTTGCCCAGGCAGGTTGTCCATGCTCCCCCGTCAGCCTCCTGAGTACCTGGGATGACAGGTGCAGGGCACCACATCTCCTGAGCCAGGATGAAAGTCTTGTCTCTGGCCGGAGGCCTGGGCTTCCAGAAGGGCATGAGTTTGAGTCACAATAATATTCTCAGAGGAGGGAGAGTGAACCGCCCCCTTCCACCCCACCTGGGCCACTGCTGTGACCCACAGGATAAGCATGTGCCCATGGGCAGCACTGTCCAGTGTTAAACTCTTGAGACCAGCAGGAAAAGGACCAGGTCCTGGGACAAGTTCCTGCAGCTGCCAACTGCAAGGCTGGGAAACTGCTGGAAATGTGTCCACCAACCTAAGAGCCAAGAGTATTGTCAGGATGAAGATTGGGAAGGAAGGCAGGAACTGTGCACTCATCCTGCTTTGGCTACAAATAAGGGACAGAGTTATGCTAATCAGGGTAGTAGGCCCAGAGTCCATAAGGTAAAGCTCTTATTCCTTCTGGATTGCTTGAGGTTAATGGTCCACAAGTCTATATGTAAATGAACCATGGTGGCTCGTGCCTGAAATTGAGGTCAAGGTTTCAAAATACACTCAGAAATCTGAAAACAGTCCTGTGTTATTTTGGCCCTTAAGCTCAGATTATTAACTTCCCTTATCTCTGCTCCCGCCTCATTCAGCCCTTGTAATTAAAGTTAGGGCTGGCTCGGAATTTTTTCTTATCTCCACTTAGCAGCACAAGGCCTGCTCTGGCCTAGGGTCACTCCCCTGCCTTTCTGCTCCAGTTCTGGTCATTTACAGTGTGAGTGGTACTAGAGTCCCCTGAGTGAGTGCCAACCTTGGCCTCCACTTTCCCTGTGCCCACTGGAAGGTGGCAGAGGGAGAAGGAGCTGGTGGCCCTGGCTTCTAGGGACAGAGCCATGGCCCAAATCCCATTGCAGGGGTGGAACACAGCCCTGGCCCGCAGCTGCCCTGCACACCCATCCTCCTTCCTGGAAGGAGCTCAGCGCTCATCCCTTTCACCCTCCATGACTTTCCAGAGACTCTTAGTGTAGACTCCAGGGAGTGGGCTCCAGCCAGTGCTAAAATGGTCCAGTAGGAAGACAAGACTCCAGGATCTGGGGGCGTGGCTCTGTAGTAGAGCTTTAGGCCTACGGGAGGCCCTGGCTCCCATCCTCACTCAGCACCACAAAAAGAAAAAGGAAAAAAATAAATAAAAACAGAATACAGACCCAAAACTTTAAAGCCAGTCACTCGCCAGTAGTAGTGTTTGGAACTGTCAGAAGACAGAAGTACAAGGAATTTAAACATCTCGGTTGGCTTTATTTTCTAGTCTGGAGTGGGAAAGCACTTCATCAATGATCTGATCAGAGGAGATCAGTTGTACAGACAGGAAAGAGCTGAAGAAAGCACAAAGAACAAAGAGCAGTGCACATTTCCAAGTGCTTTCCTCATAAAGCAGGGCAGGGAGTCAGGATAGTGGAAAAATAACTGATCTGCTGATTTCAGGTTCCTCCAAATTACTTCTCTGTAAGGAGTAAAGGCAGAGGGAACTTCATTATTAAGCCCACTACAAGTGGGCTGTTTGGGAAACTTGGTCACCTGTCTCTCTGATCATCATATAAGAGCTTAGTTTGGGTTTGGTAACATGGGACTTCAGCAGGAATGGTTCTCTTGTGGTTTTTAGCCTAGTCTGTTAGGACCAGTGCAGGGGCCCATCTAAAACAATGGCCTCAGCCAAATGGTCTGTAATCCCAGCGACTCAGGAGGCAGAGGCAAATAGATTGAAGGTTCAAGGCCAGAGGCAGCCTGCATAATTTAGGGAGACCCTGACTCAAAATAAAATGGGGGGGCTAGCTCCCGAGGACAAAATAAATAAAGGGCCTCCTATGAGGTTTGCTGGGCTGGGGTTTAGCTCAATTGATACAGCACTGCAGCACAGTCTCTGAGGACCCAGGTTTGATCCCCAGCACTGCAAAAATGGGAGAAGGACGCAGCAATCCACTCCCAAAACAATCAGCCATTGAAAACCCTATGTGGGTCCCTATGGCTCGGACACCCGACTCAATGGCACCCAACAACAAGGAGGTGTATTTAACACACTTCAGAAGAAAAGATTTTCTTTGTCCCATAGGGTCATACGTGATTATGGAGCCCACCATCCCTGTGCCTACAAAAATGTCAGAATGGTTAGAAGTCACAGGAAGCATTAAACCAGCCATAATTAAATGCCAGCATGCATGATCCTGGCTGTAAATCCCATGGGCTGTCAGGAGAAACTGCGGTCTGCAGACTAAGATTATTTCACAGGGCAGAAGTTCTTTTTGGTTTTACACTTTACCTTTGAGTTTTGTACTTTGGGGCGTGCGCTGTCTGAGCTTGATTTTCTGTTCACAGGAAGACCCTCCTTGGTGTGGCCTTGCTGAGCCTCTGGCCTCACCCACATGCCTCCTCGGGTCAGGGGCATGCGCCCAACCTGAGAAGCCTTCCTGTCCTGACCCTTTTGGAGTGACACCCATGGCCAGGGACTGACCCCTCCTGCCAGGCTGTCCTCTCCCTGTCATTGTTGGCCCCACCCGCCCAGTGCAGAGCACTTGGAAATGGCATTAGAGAGCCACGATCCTCTGCCCTGAGTCTGGGACAGACCCTCTGTGGGACTGGAAAAAGACCTGCCGCCAGGCGGTGCCTGGCCTCTGTGGCTGGTGACTGAGGGCCAGGGGCCCTGCCACTTGAGGTCTGCTGAGCGTTCGTGGTGGGGTCTGGGGCCTGCTTTCCATAGGCCAGGCAGGGGCCACTGCTTTGCCCTCAGCCCTTCCCACGGTGGAGCCAACCCCAGAACCTGCCAACTGGCGGAGAAGCCAGCGGCTCCCAGGTGACCCCAGCGAACCGCAGCCATGTGAATTCATGGGCCAAGAGCATGGCCTCTCCCCACCCCGGCCCTCCCACGATGGTTTGGTCAGCCAGCTCACCCCACGCCCAGGTCCCTCTTTCTGGCATGGTGCTAGGGGGACAGTGAGGGAGACAGCACGGGCGTGGTTGTCTCCTTGTTCCCATGGATCATGTGCACTGCAGTGGCCCCCGCTGCAAAGGGGCTGCCTGGGTGGTCCCCAGTCATGTCTGTTGCTGCCAGTGGACTGGGCAGGGCATGGGTAGGGGTGTGGGGAAGCAGCCCGGCCCAAGCCCAGTGTGTGCCCCGCTCAGGAGGCTGCCACAAGCCCTGGGCCTGTTCCCATGCAGGGCACACAGTAGGTGCCCATGGAGGTCTGCCCCGGGGGTCTGTGTGCCACTGACTAGCATCAGCCAGGACCGCAGGTTGGCACTTTGCTCACAGGTGGTGCCAGCCGCCTGCCACCCAAAAGGAGCACAGTTAGCCAGGCAGGTCAATCAGTGGGACCCTGGGGACGGAGCTGCTCCTGTTTGCATCCCTGAGGCAGGTGACAAAGCCACCGCCGGCCAGATGCTGGGTCTCTCTGCAGGACCCATGGTTTCTTCCAGGAGAAGCCACAGAGCAGCTGGACTCATTACCACCCAGTTAACCAGAGGGCAGGAAGTTGGCTGCCCTCCCTACCACTGGGGATCGTCCCCCTGCCCTGGAAGCCCAGGGCACCCCCTTCCACAGAGCCTCTTGCTCACCTCAGCACCTGGAATGGAGTAGGTTAACTGCTGGGGACAAATGGAGGTGCCCAGTGCTGCTGGGACTGAGGCTCCTGGTGTGGCAGGAAGGCCGGTCCTGTGAAGCAGTGGGAGTCCCTCAGGCTACCCTGCTGGGTCCCAGTGTCATCTTCCTTTATGCCTTTGTATCTTTGCCACCCCCCACCCCCATTTTGTTGTTGTTGTTGTTGTTGTTTTGCAGTACTGGAGGTTGAACCCAGGGTCTCGTGACTGCATGCTCTGCAAGTGCTGGACCACTGAGCTGCACCCCCAGCCCATTTTTACTTTTTGAGATAGGGTTTCACTAAGTTAAGCAGACTGTATCTGGTCTCGAACTTGTGATTCTCCTGCCTCTGCCTCCCGAGCCGCTGGGATTACAGGCATGCGCCACCGTGCCAGGCTGTTGTTTGGTTTTTTGGTTTGGTTTTTGTCATTGCTTAGGTTTTGGTTTGGGGTTTTTGTTTGTTTTGTTTTGTTTGACCAGAGTCTCACAGTGTAGCCCAGGCTGGCCTCACACTCATATCAGTCCTCTCACCTCAGCCTCCTTGGTGTTGGGATTGTAGGTATGCGCCACCACACCCTGCTTCTCTTTCCTCTTTCAAACTGTGTTTATGGTGAAGTGTTTGGGGCATACAAAAGAACTTGGGTAATGTGCATAAGAATTAGATCACAATGAGAACATGATCAGTGCCGTGGACCCACCCCATGCACCCACAAAATACACACCAGTGCTAGCCTCTGACTTAAATGTTCATGTGTATCATCACATTTACAAACATGTGTATCACTAACTGGTATTTTCTTAGGTTTTGTTGATTGTTGAGAACGTGATAAATAGTATCATAGTGTATAAAATTTTCTTGATTTAATTTCTCCTTGTATCTTATGTCCAATTTAGCTGTGCTGTGAGTAACTACATTTTGGCATTTTTATTGCTGAGTAGTACTTCACCAAAAGAATATGCCACCATTGATGTGTGCATGCCACATGGTGGGCATTTGGGGGAGTTACCAGCAGTGTTGCTATGGATAGCCTTGTCCACACCTCCTAGTGTACACAACAAGTTTTCTCTGGGACGTTTGCCTAGGAGAGGAATTGCCACATCACAAGGTATGTGCACCTGTAGCTTTCCAGTGAAGACACTTGCAGTAACTGTGCCCAGTCACATCCTACAGGCAGTTATCAGGAGTCAGCATTGCCCAGGGTCCACACCCATGCCTGCTATTGCCAGACTTTTCCTGTTTGTCACTCTAGGGGTATAATGCCATGGCTTAATGGGCCATTGGCTGAATGACTAATGCAGTAGAGTATCTTATACACTTTTTTGGCCAGTTTTCTCATTGGTAAAGATTATTTTCAATTGTTCTTTTATTAACTTATACACCTATTTAAGGGCAAATAGTTCAGTCTGCTTAAGATGAAGTGTAACAGCATACAGATGTGTTTTTCCTTTCCATTCTGACCAAGGAACCATTTTACAGCTTTTCTCAATATTCAGGTACTTCCCTCCATGTTTTAAAATAACTTGTAGTGCTATTCATTAATCTAAACATTATCTGTTTATTTTTAGTAGGTGAAGATTAAGCATTCTTAATTATCCCCCCCATCCCCCAACTAGAGTTAAATCTCAAGTTTTTATTATATCAGTAGTCACTGTTTTTATTATGTCTCCAGAACCACTGTTTACCCCTGAGACTAGTAATATAGTTTCTTTCTTTTTTTTTTTTTTTTTTTTGCGGTGCTGGGGTTTGAGCCCAGGGCCTCACGCTCGCACGCTCTGCAAGTGCTGGACCACTAAGCTGCGGCCTCAGCCCATTTTCTTACTTTTTTGGGACAAGGTCTTGCTAAGTTACACAGACTGCCTCTGGTCTTGAACTTGGATTCTCCTGCCTCTGCCTCCCAAGCCGCTGGGATTACAGGTGTGCATCACCATGCCTGACCATTTTCTTTTTTATATAACTTTTTTTTTTTCTGGAGTTAGTCACTGCCCTATCTTTTTACTTTTCTATTTTCATAGACTTAATTTTGGTATAGTATTTATCTAAGCTCTCTGAGACCCTGGGTTCGATCTCTGGCACCACAAAAATGGGAGAAGGAAGTGGCAGCCCACTCCCAAAACAGCCACTGCAAACACTGTGAATTGCAGAGAAGCACTGACATAGTGTTGGGGATGGCAGAGTGTCAGGTAGTGTTTTGTTCTGTTGTGCATAGGGTCACTATGAGTCACACCTGACTCGAGAGGACCTAATAACAACAACAACGTTGATATAGATGGATGTTTCCAGTTTATGGTTATTTGAACAAAGCTGCAATGCACATACATATACAAGCCTCTTTAAGGACTTGCCGTAGCCTTGATCCAGAATAGGAAAAGCTTGGCCCTAGCCGGGTGCTATTAGGTGCTTTAAGATGAGGGACTTAGTGAGAGATCTTCAGGTCACTAAGGGCATGCTCTCAAATGGGTCCTGAGAGCCCTCACCCACTTCTCTTCCTCTCTCTCTTTTGTGTCCTGGCCATGAATTTCTTGGTTTTACCCCATCCTGAGGTCCCATAATCATACTACCCTGGGTCCAAAGGAACAGGTCTGCCTGACGGCAGCTGAAATCTCCAAAACTGTAACCCAACACAGACCTTTCCTCTTTCTGAGTTCATTATCTTAGGTATTCCTCATAGTGACAGAAAGCTGACGAGCACAGTAGCTCAGGTGAATATCTAGAGGTCAGACTGCTGGGTTGTGGGAAAGGGGTATGTTCAGCTTTATAAGCAATTCCCAGAAAGTCTCAAGTTCCTGTCCCATTTTATATATTCATCAACAATGCATGAGAGTTCATACCCCATACCCTTACTAGTATCTGACACTGTCAGTGGGTTTAATTTTAGCCATCACAGTAGGTTATATAATAACTAGTTATGATTTTCATTTGCTTTTCCCTGATGACAAAGTTAAACATCTTTTCATGTACTGATTGGCTATTTATGTGTCTTCTTTTGTGGGGTGTCTGTGAGTCTTATATGCATTTTAACTGGATGTCTGCCTCTTGATTATTTTTAGGAATTGTCTACATATTATGAATATAGATTCTTTATCTTTGGGAATGCTTTTTTCTCATCTGACTTGTTCATTTTCTTAATTGCATCTTTCTATGAGCAGGAATGTTGGTCTTGAATATGGTTTTTCATTTATATATATAACCATTGGGTTTTCTTCTAATTTGGTTGGTGTCTTTGGTATTTTGCAAACTTGCAAATATTCTGTTATATTTTCTTCTAAAATATATATGGTTCTAGATTTACATTTAGATACATGATCCATCTTTTTTGTACTTTTCTGTACAGATGTCCAGTGTGCCTCAGCACTCCTTGTTTAAAAGGTTTCCCTTTCCACTTTGAATTAACTCAATTCCTTGATCATAAGTCCACTGACCATATTGTGTAGGTTTATTTCCCAGCTGTCTATTCTGCTGCATCTTGATCCCTTTGTCTATTCTTATGCCAGCACTGTACCATCTAGGTTACTGTAGCCTACAGGAAGTCTGAAAACCAGCTAATGCAAGTCTTTCCTTTTTAGAATTTTAGAATCAATTTTGTTCAGAACAACTGCTGAGGCCCTCTCTGCTCTCTATTCCTGACTGCCAAGACGTGAGGTTCTGTGCCACAGGCCCCACCATGCCTGCCCTGCCACCATGCCAGCTGCCATATGGACTGTGATTCTCTAACCATGAGCTCCCAAAAAATCTTCCATCCCACAAATTTGTTGCAGTCATTTTCTCTGCTACAGCCATGTACCAGCTGACTAATTCAGAAAATTAGTACTGCAGGGTGGGGTCAGTGCTGTGCAGAAACCTGCCCAGGTGGTTCCTGGACCACTGGAACTTGTTTACAGGAAGAGTGTGGAAGAGTTTGGACATGGGGGCAAGAGAAGCCCTGGAGTGGTGTAAGCAGAGCTTGGGAGAGGTTCTGGTGGGAGTAAAGAAGACCTGAATGCCTTAGCTGATAGAAATGTGGACAAGGCCCACAGTGTTTCAGAGGAAAATGAGGATTCTATTGTACATTGGACTAGAGGCGTTACAGTCTGGTAAAGAACTTGTCTGCAGTTTGTACATGTTCTAAAGATTTGATTGCAGCACCTAACAATAATTTTTTCCCATTGATTTGTTTTTTGGTGGAGGGAGGTTCTCAATTTGTACCCCAGGCCGTCCTGGAACTTGCTTTGTAGCCCAGTCTGGCCTCAAACTCATGTCTGTCCCAGCCTCCTCAGGGCTGGGATTACGGGTTGGGCCCCCACACCCAATGGTGCTCCATTCATTTCTTACCTGCAGTGCTGCTGGTTTTCTCAGTCGGCTGGGTCCTGTTTCTTTGTTCTCCCTCTCCTTCCCCTTCAGTTGCTTTAAGGGCCTTTTTGTCCTGGTCCAGTCCCCACATTCTTTTGCTGGGAACTTGGTGAGCTGTTGCTGTCTAAATTAATTGTTGTTGTTGTTGTTAGGTGCTGTCGAGTTGGTCTTTGACTCATAGCAACCCTACATACAACGGGTGAAATACTATTGTCATGCATCTCTGCTATTCATAGGGTTTTCAATGGCTGATTGTTTGGTGGGAGTGGGTTGCTGGGTCTTTGTCCCAAGCCTGTAGCACCTGGTGTTCCCAGGCGGTCTCCCATCCAAGAACTAACCAGGCCCAAACCTGCTTAGCTTCCGAGATCTGATGGGATTGGATACCACAGTAGTATGCCTGCAGACTCTAAATGAATTACATATTCCAATTCCTGTAGTCCTTCTTGTTCTCCCCTGCACTCTTTCCTGAAGCCCTGTTAGCTGGCATTTGGACCTGCTGCAGAGACAGAGTCTCCTAGAGAGTGACAGGTGTGAGGGGACCTGTGGGAACAGTGGACCACCCACTCCCACCCACAGAGGTCATCTAGATCGTGTTGTCTGTGGCTCCCAGAGCCAGCCACCCACACACAGGCACGAGCTGCGCTGTGGGTCCCCTTGGGGTGGCTCCTCACTCACTCCTGGGACAGCAAGCCTGTCTCTCCTCCTGAGCTGAGCTGGAAGGTGACCAGGTCTGAGCAGGGGTGGTGGTCACATGCCCACTGGCATTCCCTGGGGCACAACAGGCACAGCCCTGGAGGGGCTACAGCCTGGCATGCTGCCCCCTGCAGGCGGTGGTGGTACCAGAGGAGGAGAGGTGGGAAAGGGCCGGGCCAGCCTGTGGCCTGGAACGCAGCTGTGGACACTGTCTCTCTACAGCAGGGGCCTCAGGCAGCACAGTGAGGAGGTGGTATCCTTTAGCAAGCCCACACCAAGGAGAAGGAGGTCCGTGGCTGGGGCACCTGCAGCCCTGGGTGCTAGGCTCACAGGCTACAGCCCACCTGGGTGTGGGGCTGGTGTGGGTCACGTCCTGGCCCTCCCCACTCCTGCCACCCAGTCAGGTGCACGGGTCAGGACTCTGAAAACTCACCCTCTGTCCTGGACCTCTGCCCCCACTGCTAGCCCCCTCAAGCCCTCCACCTGTCCCTCCCACACTCTGGGTGGCTTTCTTCCCCCCCCCCCATCCCTGCCCCCGTGCCTCGGTGACCTCCCCATAGCTCCTCGGACTGCTGAGGCCCAATGTGGCCAGACCACACACAGCTGGGAGGGCTTCTCCCAGGAGCAGAACGGGGTCTCCAGGTCATAGCAGGTGCTGCCCCAGCCTTGTGGGCCCCTGGCCCAGCATCCACATGGGGGCGGGGGCCAGGTGTGTGCATGCTGGGCCCCTCTCACGCCCTCCTGGCAGGCTCCCCACACCCAGTGAAGCTCCAAGGAATGGGTATCTGCAGCCAGGCCTGCACACTCAGCCCAGGGCGGGGTTCTGGGAGAGGCTTTCCCAGGCCAGGTCCCCGCCTCTCCAGGGCCTGCAGGACTCACTGTTCTCCCTGGGTAGATGTGGAGCTGGTGAGCAGGAACCTGGGGAGGGCAGGGAGCAGAGGCTGCCTCCAGGATATGAAGAGGTCACACACACACCCCTGGAAACAGCCCCCAGAGAAGCTCAGGCACACACCCCCATGGGGACACGGACTGCTATGACCACACCCCATGCAGCACAGCTACAGCCAGAGGGCTGCCTCCTCCAGGAAGCCTGACTGACTCCCACCACCCACAAAGGGCTGCCTCCACCCATCGCCCAGCGTGGGAGGTGGGGGGCAGCCCATGAGGCGCACTGACCAGGACCAGCCCCCAGGGCCTCCTGCCCACTGCCCTCCCCAAGTGTTCAGTCCCCTCTCTGAGGCATCCTTAGGCAGGTGGAGCTGGCAAGAAGTGACCAAGCAGGGCCACAGCCTGGCACCCGCACCAGGAAGGCAGCGAGGTCTCTGGAGAACAGGGCAGCCAGGCGCCCACCCCTGAGGAGGCCAGTGGCCTTGCAGACCACAGTCAGGAAAGACAACCTGGAGATCAGTAACTGCTGGAGCTGGCAGCAGCATTGGGCCTGCGCTGTCTCACCTCACCCTGGCAGTGCCCGGCCAGAGTGGTGGCTTAGGCCAGTGGGCAGCCTCCACTTGGCCTTCCTCGGGAGGGCAAGGCAAGAAGCGAGTGTCTTCTGGCCCAGACCAGCATGGTGCTGGCACAGCCCTCCCCGTCCCACCTTCTGAGGGGTGCCTCTGGAAGGCCTCAGGGTGACAGGGCCAGGAGGCACAGGGCCTTCCTGACCAGCACACACTTTCTGTGTGTTCCCCTGCCCAGGTAAACACCACTGCTAAGCCAGCCTGAGCTGCCACCTTCCCAGGCCTGGGGCAGCTGGGGAAGAACCAAAACCTGGGATGGGCCAAGAAGCCCAGCGCTATGGGTGGCTCTGAGCTGCAGTTCCCACCAAAGCCTCACGGTGTCCAGGCCCATGATATGCTTAGCGGCCACTCCAGACATGGAGCCGCAAGAACCCAGCTAGGACCCCTTCAACATAAGGCTGCCATCTCCCTTCCATGGACATCCCCCTTAGATTAGGGTCCCCCACTGTCCCTTCAGTCACTCAGGAAAAGCCTGGGGCTGGGTGGCCCTGTAGCAGCTTGCCAGGCTCCTCGTGCAGACAGCAGGTGGCAGCACCCTGCAAGGCTCTGGTTGGCATGCTGGCACTTGTTCCCATGCTTAGTTTGCCTCTTTGGGCCCATGGCCCAAGCTGGGCTGTGCCAAGGATGCCATGCTGATCCGCCCAGGCCCTGCCCTTCTGGGTGGCTCGGCTCAGAGAGAGGCTGTGGTCAGGCCTCTCAGAGGAGGTATCTCAGGAGGGCACAAAGCTGGGGCAGGAGAGCGGTGGGGACATAACCAAGCTGGCTGGCCCTGGTGCCCCAGGCTTGGGGGTGGCAGGGGACAGACACTGTCATGTCAGGTCAGTGAGAGGTTCGCTGAGGAAGAGGAGCAGAAGCCCCTCCCAGCTGCCCACTCCCTTGCACCTGGAGCTCTGCAAGCCATTCTGTCCAGATCAGGCTGCAGTGGTGCCCACATCCTGCAGGTGGGAGCCTCCAGGTGCTCTCCATCATGCTGACAAGTCTCACCCTGACCCACCTGGCCAGCCAACTCCAGGTGCATCTAGGAAGCTCTAAGGACCAGAAGGCCCATCTGCACCAGCTGGCCCCCACCACATGGGACCCCAGCGTGGCCTGCCCCTGGGAGACGCCTCGAATGCCCTAGCCTCTGATAGCCAGCCCTCTGCCTAAGCACAGGGCAGCTTGTACCATGCCCCTTCCAGCCAGCCATGTCGGCCCCAGTCCACATCATGACTGCTGTGTGGCCCTGGGCAAGTCACACACCCTTTCTGGGCCATGAGCAGAGAAGTAGGAAGGCCAGGTGGCTCTGTCCCCTCAGGACAGGCAGGTGTGGCAGGGGAATGGGATGTGCTTCCTGAAAGAGCCTGCTGGGGTGGCCTTCACTGGTACCCCACCACCTTTGCCCTGGCCAGCAGCATGAAGGCCCCCGAGACCTTCTTGCCCGCTGGGAGATGTCAGGACAGAGCAGCTGCCTGTGGACCTGCGAGGCGGTCTGTTCTCCCCAGAGGGGGAGGGGAGCAGCGTGGGTGAACTTCCGCCTCACTGGGGGTAGGAAAGGAGCCCCTGCCATTCCCCCTGCCCCAGGCCCCGGTTCTCGATGGCATGGGGCAGCCCCAGAGGTGGGGCTCTCCAAGGATAAGTCTGCCGACCCCCGGGGTTGGCTCCACACACTTGTCCAGTTACAAGCACATGTAGTAGCTGTTCTCCACCCACCACAACCACCACCACCCTCCATGTTTTACCCACCATCTGTGGTGTCCTGACCCCTGAAAACAATCACCAGAATGTGCTCAGCAGGCCTCTGCCACTCAGACTGGAGAGGGAACCAAGCCTGGACAGCCAGCCAAGTGGGGTTGGAACACTTCTTGGGAATTACAGCTTCCAGCCAGGCCCTGTGGCACACACCTGTAATGCCAGTAACCGGGAAGGCAGAGGCAGGAGAATAATGAGTTCAAGGACAGAGACAGCCTGCCTCATTTAGCAAGACCCTGTCTCAACCTAAGTGGAAAATGGGTTGGGGGTGCAGCTCCGTGGTTGAGCACTTGCAAAGTATACATGAGCCCCAGGGCTCAAACCCCAAGTACCACCAAAAAAAAAAAAAAAAAAAAGAATTACAGCTTTCCTAGGTTCAATGATCTGCTGGCAACCCTCTCACACTAAACCTCGGGGAGACCTTGAAGTGGGGTGGATCCTGTGATCAAGTCAAGGGGCCCTCTGCTCCTGCACAATAGCACCTTGGGACCCAGTTGGCAGATCTCAGAAGCCAAACAGGGTCAGGCCTCGTTAGTACTTGGATGGGAGACCGCCTGCAAACACCAGGTGCTGTAGGCTTGGGAGAAGGACCCCGCAACCTACTCCCAAAAAAAAATCAGCCACTGAAAACCCTATGAATACCAGAGAAGCACTGACTGTTCCATCTGTTGGACATAGGGTCGCTATGAGTCAGACACTGACTCATTGGCACCTAACAACACCAACTTTGGTTGAGAAATTTGGCAGATCACCTTCCATGTAGGAGGAAAGTCCTGAGGAGCAGGCGGGCAGGAGTCAAGGCCTAGCTCTCCAGGGTATTGGGTGGTCACATCTTGACCCCTGGGTTTTCTACTCAGAAAAGGCCGTTCCAAGAGTTAAATGCAGCAGTCAGAATCAGAGGGTGAAGCCTGTTGATCCCACAGTGGGGACTCCGGCTGTGGCGATCGTACCCACCTCACACCCTCCATCATGGTACTGACCTCACCTCCTCTCCTGGTCTCCCTGCAGGAAGTTCTACTACATCACCCTGCTGCGTGACCCTGTGTCCCGCTACCTGAGCGAGTGGCGGCACGTGCAGCGTGGGGCCACGTGGAAGACGTCGCTGCACATGTGCGACGGGCGTACGCCCACGCCCGAGGAGCTGCCGCCCTGCTATGAGGGCACGGACTGGTCGGGCTGCACCCTACAGGAGTTCATGGACTGCCCATACAACCTGGCCAACAACCGCCAGGTGCGCATGCTGGCCGACCTAAGCCTGGTGGGCTGCTACAACCTGTCCTTCATCCCCGAGGGCAAGCGGGCCCAGCTGCTGCTGGAGAGCGCCAAGAAGAACCTGCGTGGCATGGCCTTCTTCGGCCTCACCGAGTTCCAGCGCAAGACGCAGTACCTGTTCGAGCGGACGTTCAACCTGAAGTTCATCCGGCCCTTCATGCAGTACAACAGCACGCGGGCGGGCGGCGTGGAGGTGGACGAGGACACCATTCGGCGCATTGAGGAACTCAATGACCTTGATATGCAGCTCTACGACTATGCTAAGGACCTCTTCCAGCAGCGCTACCAGTACAAGCGGCAGCTGGAGCGGAGGGAGCAGCGGCTGCGCAGCCGCGAGGAGCGCCTGCTGCTTCGCGCCAAGGAGGCTCTGCCACGGGATGACGCGGAGGAGCCCGGCCGCGTGCCCACCGAGGACTACATGAGCCACATCATTGAGAAGTGGTAGTGGGGACGTCGCGGGGGAGGTCGGTCACAGGGGCAGGGGAGAAACAGGCACAGCCCACCAGCAAGCAGGGCCCACACAAAACTGCTCATCAGAAGGCACCCTCGGGGAGAGGGCCCAGGCAGCGGGGTTCTGGCTGCTTCTCCTAGGTGCTTCTCCCAGGCCGGGGGTCTGACAAAGCAGTGTGCAGCCCAGGAAGCCCAAGGAAAGCTGCTGGAGGGGTTCCCCGGGTGAGGGGCACAGTAGGGCTTTGGGGGCAGATGGCACCCCTGCTCTCCTGGCCCCCACATCACTGTCACAACTGAAGGTTTGGAAGAGACATTGGAGAGAGGATATACCAGGCCAGGAGCAAGTTCCATGCCAACTATGCACGCAACTAGGGCCGAGTGACCAGCTCCAGGCTGCCCACGGCAGCCCCAGCACTTGGGAAGCCTCCTCCCTGGAAACACAGGCAGCTCCCCTGGCGCTCCTGCTCACCCACCTGCAGCTGCTTTGACGTCAGGGTCCACCCTGGCTGAGAAAGACTTGAGTCTGGCCCGTGGTCAAACGCCATAGTCCAGCCTGGCCTTTTGGGGTGACCAGCTAGGCAGAGGAGGCTCAGGCAGGAGGGGGTGGGCCCCACAAGCTCCCCTACTGCTCATTCTTTCTGGTCCAGCCCATCACTGGGACATCTACTCAAGGGCTCCTACAGCACCACTCCCACGCCCCCCGTGCCTAAAAGTACAGCCAAGCTTCCACTGGCAAGCGGTGGTCTACAGCTGCTGCCCGTGAGCCATACTTGGGGCTGTGGTGGTTCTGGGCATCTGGAAAGGGGATAGGCTTTCAGATTCTCAGCTAGGGTTGGAAGAAACAGCCCTGGGTGGCCTCCTGGTGCCCAGCTGCCCCCTCTCTACTCCAGCTCTCTCTGCATTTCCATGCCCCTTGCTGGTTACCAGCGTTCCTGCAGGCTGGCCAGTGGCCCTACTAGAAGCCATGTTGCATATCCATTGCAAGCACTTGCCTTGTGCCCTGTCTCCTGCATGCTCCGGGAGGCCTCAGGGGGCCCACACCTGAGTGCCAGGCACCCGGGCTCTTCAGAGGTCACATGCATGTGTGGAGGCTGTGGCCAGACCTGAGGCAGGACAGGGCCTCCCTGAGGCCCCAGTTCTACTCAGCCACCCCACTGTCCCACCAGGGAGTGAAGGGGCCAGTCACCACATGCAAGGGCGAGGGGCCATCTATAGCACAGGAAAAGCCCAGCTGCCCTGGAGCAGACAGCTTAAGTCTCCCCTCACCTGGCATAGAGCCCCACCCTCAGGCCTCCTGCACTAGCCTCTTCACCTGGAGTCCACGGGTAAGATGAGTTCGGGTGGGCACCCTCCAACCCAGCCCAGGACCCCTCCATGGTAGACATACTGAAGAAGTGGATGGCAAGGTAAGTTAGGGGTGTGGCTCTTATAAAGGGAAGTCAAGGTTGGCGTGGGGGTCATTGGCACTGAGGCTCATCCTTTGGGGTGGATGTGCTCCTGGGTGGAGGGTGGGGCCTGTTTGGGGATCCCTGGGGTCTTTCACAGGCCATGTGAGTGCCACCGCCCTCATGTCTGGAAGTGGGCACCCATCGAGGTGGCCCCTCTCTGTGGGCTTCCTGTGTGCACTCCCTGGGCGTAGATCTGTTTTGTACATATTGGAGTATGTTTTAACTTAAGCCCTGCCATCCCACCTCACACGGAAGCACGGGTCTCCCCTCGGTCTCTTTGCTGCATTTGGAAAATAGTCCCATCTCAGGCCAGCACCAGGCTGAGGTGCCCACAGTCCCTCGGCTGTCCAGCCCAACACTTCCTGCTCAGGCCATCTGCTTTGGAGCAAAGCTTTCTTGTGCCCGCAGCATCTCATAGGGCGTCACAGGACAGGGTGCCCCTGCCCGGGGCTGAGAGGACAGACACAAATGGTGAGCTGACAACTTAGTCACCAGGCACCCTGCAGCCTGCAGCCATCCCCTCCTGGGCAGCAGGGACCGCAAAACTGTCCGCGCAATGAGTCTGAAACTCTCGGGAACTGGAACTGTTTAACTTGAACCCAGGAGCGTTTAAAGCTTTATTTATTTATAGCTTCTTATTAAAAAAAAAAAAAAAGTGTTGAGAAGAAATCTTTTGGTTATTCATACAAAAAAATGAATTGATGATGGAAAAGCAAGTCATAATCATCTAATTGTTTCTGTCTAGGATGAGAATGAATGTTAGATGAAATAAACCCTGAAAAGGACACCTTGTGCTGTGGTCTGTGCTGGAGTAATAGTCCCTAGCATGACGGCCCCCTGTCCCATGCGTGGCAGGGACAGTGCTGTGCCCAGTCTCCTTCAAGTGGAGGCAACCCTGCAAGACAGCAGTGGCATGAACTGAGGTGCTGGAAAAGCAGAAATGTGACTGTCATCACCACAAAGAGTGTTAGTCCCTTATGACGTTGAGGAAACATGGCACCAAGTGAAAGAAAGGCCATCACCAACAGGATTAGCAATGCCACTGGGTCACATTTGCAATGACCTCTTTTCCCCTCGACTTTAATTTGGAAGAATTTCAAATGACGAAGAAGATTAAAGAGCATGTGGCAAGTGCCTATAACCCCAGCAACTTGGGAAGTGGAGGCAGGAGGATAGTTCAAGGCCACAGGAAGCCTGCGTAACTTAGCAAGACCCTGACTCAAAAAAAAAAAAAATGGGCTGGGGGTGCAGCCCAGTGGTAGAGCACTTGTAAAGTATGTGTGAGTCCCTGGGTATAATCCCTAAGTACCACCAAAAAAGAAGAAAAAAGTGAATAGTTCGTTGGCACCCATAAGCTCTGCATTGCTTCCTTTACTTGTGGCCGGTAACACAATCCCACAGGCTGGGTATGTTAGAAAGAAAGGAGGTTTGTTTTGCCTCATGGTTAGTCCAAGGCTGGGGGGTCCACATCTGGTGATGACTGCCTTGCTGGCAGAGTCCTTCCTGCCTGTGGTGCGGGGGACCACATGGCAAGAGGAAACATGTGTTGTCTGGTCTTTGCTCTTATAAATCCAGCAGGAGTCAGTTATGGGGGCCCTGCCCTGATGACCTTCCCCACTTCATATCACCTCCCACAGGCCCCACCTTTAAACACCCCAGTCAGATCAAGTTTCCACCCTTCTGGTATCTCACTATGGGATTAACTTCCAGCACATAAAGCTCCGACCATATCCAAACCGTGGCGAGCTCCTAGCTAGAGGTACCTAGAGGTAATGCCCTGCCATAATTTTTGCCCTGCGTTCACGTTTTCCATCTGTTTGTACACACACACACACACACACACACACGCACGCACACACACGTGTGTGTGTACAAACATTTGAAAATAGGTTGTAGGCATCTGAATACTTCACTCTTAAGTAATTCCACATCTGTCTCCTAAGAATGACATTCTGCTTCAGAACTTAACCATGTTGTCACATTCCCCAAATTTAACATTGATGCGGGATTATATCCAACATGGTCTATACCCACACTTTCCCCTTGCCCCATCAATGTCTTCAGTAGGCTTTTGAGCTGGATGTGGTAGTGCTCCTGTAATCCCAGCAATTCAGGAGGCAGAGGCAGGAGGATGGTGAATTTGAGCCCAGAGGCAGCCTGTGTAACTTAGCGAGACCCTGACTCAAAAATTAAAAGGGGTGCTGGGAATCCAGCCCAGTGACAGAGCACTTGCTAAGAATGCTCAGTGCCCTGAATTCAACATCTCCACGACAGCAGAAAAAGGTTTTGTATTCCCATGACCACGCAGCACTGGCTCGGGCCTCTCCTTATCTCCTTTAACTACAGAAGCCCACATGTCCTCCTGGGTTTCATCTTTCTGAGTATTGGTACTTTTGACTAATATAAGCAAGCTGTCTCCTTTTCTAAACTTTTTTTTTTTTCAGTAGTGGGGGTTGAATCCAGGCCCTCATGCATGCTAAGCAAGTGCTCTACCACAGAGCTGCACCTCCAGCCCCTTTTTTATTTTTTGAGACAAAATCTTGCTAAGTCACACAGGCTGCCCTTAACCTTGGACTTGCGATCCTCTCACCTCTGCCTCCCACACTGCTGGGATTACAGGCGTGCACCACAGTGCCCAGTACACATCTGTCTCTTGAAAGGTCTGCACATACCTGTCTCCTCATGATTGGATTCAGTCAACCATCCTGGGCCTACAGGCCATTTAGGGGCAGCGGTTCTGGGGCCTGGCACTGCTCAGCACTGGCTTGGCGATAGGAGGCACAGTGAAGCCCTGCTTCCTCCCAGCTGGCTGCCTTCTGACTGTGAGGAAGAGCAGCAGGGATCCCCAGCCAGGCCCCTGAGACCCTGGAGCAGCCCATTATCTGGTGGCTTTTCCCAGAGGCAAAGGTGACACTTGCTGTTGACTGGGGTCTTTCTGGAAGGGTCCAGGCACAAGCAGGGTGGGAGGAAGACGCGGCTGTCCTTCAGACCCCACCCAGAGATGTTCTCCAGCACTCGGATCCATGACAGGGAGAGGTGGCAAGAGTCTAACAGGAGTTTCTCTGGGCAGATCTAAAGGGCCCCTCAGCTTTGCTGCCCAGCACTTTGTTCAGAGGTTTCTTGGGAATACTGTGGCCAGCTCTCAGCCTGGCCCCGCCCTCAGAGGACCCAGGAAGGAAGTGTCCTCCACCTTGGTGGCTCCATGTGGCTCTGGAGAGCCAGTGTTACCATCAGACAAAGGCGAAGTCAGACGTGAAAATACCTCCCTGAGCTGAGTGTGACGGTTTTCTTCTTATTCCTGCTTGCTTTAGAGTTGATGGCCACTTTGAAGGCCACCCAAGCAAGACCCAGGCAGCTCTGGTCAGCCACAGCCCAGCACTCATGCCACTTCCCGCCCCTGCCATAGAGCCACCTCCCAGGCCCTGCCCCTCCTCCACAGCTCACTTTGTTTGTAGGCCTCTGGGCCCTCCACTCTGCCACCACCGGGTCCCGTGGCCCTCTGCCCCGCAGCCCAGCCACCACAATCCCACTGTCCCCAGGTCCTGGGATGGGTCTGCTGGGCCTGCTCCTGACCAGGGGCCACCAGCCTTGCTTGTCACCACCCTGATCAGTTGGGGGCACCTCTGCACCCTCGCCACCCTTCTCATTTCCTCCAAGAAGCAAGGTCCTGACTCTTCTCCCAGGCAGGGTCTCACCAGTGCCTAGCTCAGCCCCCTCATCCTTTAACAGCAGCCCAGAGAGGAGCCCGTCCTCTGGCCATCCCCCAAGGATAAGGGCTCTAAGTCCCACGGGGAGCAGCACATGGCCTCTGGGACCTGCAAGATGAGGGGACCTCCAGGAGGACACGGGGTACCGCAGGGGCCCCCTTGGGGAAACCTGGCCTTGCCACCACCCACACATGCCAGCCAGAGAGAGATTCCAGGAGAGGCTCTGGCAGATCCTGTTTGGATCCCACTGGAGCCCTGGCTGTGTCATTTCCTCCTCTGTAAAGTGGGCAAGAAAGCTGCCTGAAAGACCATGGGTTCCCAGGGTGGGAGCCAGGCCTGACCCAGGCCCTGCAACGACTGCATCCTGGGGATCACAGCTGCTGGAGGCCTTATCAAAAGTGCGGAGCTAGCCAGGTCCCACAGCGCAGCCTGTGATCCCAGCACTCAGGAGGCAGACAGGATGATCACAGGTTCAAGGCCAGAGGCAGAGGCAGCCTGCACAACTTGTGAGACTTTGCCTCAAGATAAATTTTTTTTTAAATTGTGTGCAGAGCCCTGGCCCTGGTGGGCACCACAGAGTCAGACCCACTGCCTGGGCCACTGTGAGAGAACCCCATGGGTCCTGCCTCTCCCACGGGCATGCCAGGGCCTGTCCTCTCTTCACCACCTCTCAGAGCCAGGACAACTTTCTGGCCATCCGCTTGCTGCCACTGCAGTTCCTGTGAGAGCTGGACCTGGATGGGTATCTGGAGCTCCCTCGCTCTCTCCCCACTGCCCGCTGGTGCCCGTCCTTCCACCCGCCTCCAGCTGCTGTTCTCTGAACAGGGTCCAAAACCCTCGCCCTGCCCGAGCCACCACCCTCCGCCCCATGGAGAAACGCCCCAGCCTGGCTTCAAGGTCCTGGCCCCCGAAAGGGGATTGATTTTCCCTGGCCTGTCCCCATCAAGGTCTGGCCTCCTGTCTGACCCGGACTGTTAGGGGCCCTGCCTCTCCCACTCTGCTTCCTCTGCAGCAGTGATAATCTGCTCACACCCCTGTTCCTGCCACTGGTCCCCATGGCCGTGCCTCGGCTGGGACATCAGCTTCTGCCCTGGCCTGGTCCCTGCAGGGGCAGACGTCCAGGACAGGGGAACTGGGGGGACTCTTGGCTCTAGTGAGGCACAGACACCCTGGGGTGACCTGTCCTCTCTGATGCTCTGCCGTTACCCCTGCCCCCAACACAGCCCCACATGGCCAAGCTCCCCTCTGAGGGGATTGCCACCTGCCAGCCTGGCCCCAGGCTCCACCCGATCCCCCCACCTCCCCTGCCTAACCCCGGCTCTGGCCCAGACGTCCTGGCCCCAGCCCCTGGAGGCTTCTCCAGGCAGCCCCTAGAGGCAAGGGACACCCTCCTGCCTTCGGTGGCCCCTGGGAACCCTGAGATTTCTCTGTGAGAGGCAGCCTGGGGACTGTGGAAAACTGTTTTCTTTCTCAAATAAAAAGCCAAGCATTGCCAGGGAGCTGGCTCCAAGCTTCAGGGCTCAACAATCCCCTTTGTCCCTGTAGTGCCCTCAGGGAGGGCAGGCAGGCCTGCTCCTGAGGGACCCCGTGTGCCCTCACCAGGGGCCTTGGCTGAGAGGAGCAGGACCCACTCCTCACCAGGAGTGGCTGTGGTGGTGGGACAAAGCCGTGAGCAGGAAGAGTGCTGACAGGCTGTTAACCCCACAGTCTCATTTAGGAAGCAGCTTAAAGCACGGACTGGACTGGTGCTTCCAGAGTACGTTTAGATGCACTGCACACTGCATGGGGAATGGCCCAGGCCTCTGCCCGTTTGCAGCTGGCTCCCAGCCACTGAGGGTTAAATTGCTGCAAAGAAAACACAACTAGAGGCTGCAGCCCAAGAAAAAGCACCTCCATCCCTTCACTGATGGGGGATATAGTAGGTGGGAAGAAAAGGAATGGAGGCCTCTGTAGTCACCCACCTCCCAGCCTAGCCACCTGTAATATAAATATCAATGGGACAAAGGCTTTGGTCTGGTGGTCAGTGCTTCTCTGGTAACATCCTTACAAACAGCATACTTGGTAGAAGGAAGCTTGTTCTTGTTGTTAGGTGCCATCAAGGCGTGTCCAACATATAGCGACCAGACCCCCACAGGGTTTTCAATGGCTGTTTCAGGAATGCCTTGGGAGTGCATTGCCACGTCCTTCTCCCTTTTTTGTGGTGCGGGGAATCGAACCCAGGACCTCAGAGACTGCAGAGCAACACTCTACCAACTGAGCTAAATTCCAGCCCTTAGAAGGAAGCAGAGAATTAAAATCACTCCTCACTTCTATGTTCATCCAGGAAGGATAATAACACTGCATGAGACATACACCACCCCCAATAATTGAAGAGGATATTGTTTAGTGGATTCTGCTCCCTTATCAAGACTCAGTAGCTGCCTGGATTTCTAACATTTTGAAATGCCTGCCTCTGAGCCCAGTCTTTAAGACCCTGAGAATCCATTAACCCATTCTGGGCACAGGCCCCAGGTGTAAAACGTTTTCCTTACCCTGAAGGCTCAAATCTCACTATAAAGATCACAGCTGACCCTAGCTCAGGGCAGCAGTAGCCCTTCACTACTGCCTGCCTTCATATCTTGAAGGTGGAATATCTTTACAATCTGTGTCTATATTCTCTCTTTAATAAACTTAGTCTGTACTATAATCTCTGTGTCTCAAATAAATTCTTTTATACAGGGAAACAGATGAGCCGAAATATCTGCTGCTGGGGAAGGTACAAGCTACAGGTGTCACATGCTACATGTTACCCACTATGTACACATACATGTTGTATGTCATATCATATATGTGTGTGACAAACATATATGTGTATGTGTGTATATGTGTATATATACATATGTGTGTACATATATACATATATGTATGTATGTACCTCCATTGTATGTTGTACATGTATGATTGTGTTGCCACCAATCTTGGACTTCCAGCCTCCAAATCTGTGGTCTGAATAAAGCACCCTGCTCCTCTAAGCCTGGCCACCTCAGCCCCTGACCTGGCAGGGTGGGGTCCCTCCCAGGCCACCAGCCCCAAAGCAAGCTCCTTTCCACCCCAGCCTGCCTGCAACATCTGCCCACATGACAGATCTTTGAATCCAACATACAGACCACCACTTTTTCCTGGTTTTGAAAGGTAGATCTACTCAGTAAGCTTCACTGAGAAGGGAATTGTAGCTGTGTTGTGGAAATAAAGGCGAACCCAATGTGAAAAGCAGAGGCTATTCATTTAGAACTTGCTGCAGCAAGGGAGTCAGATCGGGAAGCTTTACACTGGGGAAGGGTTGGCTCCAGGTTGTTCTGATTGCAGGCCGCTGAACTGGGGGCATTGGAGGTGGTAAAGTAGAAGCAAGGGCTCCTATGTGGTTGGTTATGGCACATGCTCAGCCATCTGATTGCTCCAGTGCTGGAAGTCAGGGTAAAAATTAGGGAAGCTGGCAGTTACCATTTAAGTCCTGACCACTTGGGGCTGATTGTGATGGGCTTGTCCTGCACTGGAGATAGTGGTCTGCCTTCCTGAGGTGTGACTGCAGACAGCCAGGGGGCTTCCTGGTTGGTTAATGTAGGGAAGGGGCAGTTTTCCTCACCTGGTGGCTGCAGATTGAGACTCAGAGGTCTATTTTCATACATTATCTGGTGCCGCAGACCAGCTGCAGCCTAGAATCCAGGGATTCCCGAAGGCAGATGAGGAGTCGGTGATGGGTAACAGACACAGCAGCTCAGAGGCCATGTGACCTTGTTCTGTTTATTTCCAGATAGCTCAGTCTTTTTATACAGAATTACAATTCACTAAATCTTATGAAAGTTCAGAAAAAAGACAAGGAAGTTGGTAGCATTGATGGATTACATCAAGGTTTTGTTAACAATCTCTTGATTAATTTATCACATGAGTGTTTGGTTGGTAATCAAAGTAAAAGATTAACTCAGAGACAAATTGTGTTTTCCTTCAAAGAGATAAACCAAGCTGACCTGAGCACCTATACCTTCTGTGTCTAATTCAATTAACTATTCTTAACTTTATGCAGGAATTAGGGGCAGTTAACTGTTACCTGTGTGTCACCCCACTGAGTCCATTTGTTATGACAAATGGGTGCTTTATCTTATCAGAATGGTTTGCTTACTGTAGAGCTGTCAGTACAAAGGCTTTAGTTTGTGTTGACTTAAGGAGTTTATGCTGTTGGAAGTCATTCAGGAAAAGAAAGCCTGCTAGGGAGGCTTGTCAACTCCCAATTTGAATCAGAGCTGCCCATAGAGCCAGAAGATTTTATATGACCAATTAAAATTTAAGAAAAAGAAAAGATGGGATTCCAAGTCCTTTTCCATGAAGAGACATATTGGAGGTACTATTCTCTTTTCAGAAGACTTTCCCTCTGAGGCTAGGAGTACTCTTCCCTTTTTGGTGGATTTTCCTTCCAATGCCTTTATTAAAGATACTCTTCCTCATGTGGGGACTCTGTTTACCCATCATGAGTGGATCTGGACCTGGCAATCTTGCCCTTGTCCATTTGTGTATTCAATCTGTCACCATGGAGGTTCTAATCAAAGCCTCAGAATTTGATAGACATATGAAGACCAAAATCCTAATGTAACTGTATTGCATCTTATCATCACCAATCATTTTTTGCTAAATAAATGAAGAGGAAAAATTGACATTTGTTGATCAACTACTCTTGTTCAACTTCCTCATTATATCTGAGATTGTGCTTAAAAAATATAGATGAACCAAATCAGGAAAACTAAGTGCTGAATCTAAACAATGGGTGTACAGGTGTCGGTTAAAGTTTTTTCAACTTTTATATATGTTAGAAAATTTTCAGGGGGCTGAGAGTTTAGCTCAGGGGTAGAGCACTTACCTGGCATGTCTTAACTGGCATGTGCAAGGGCCCTGGGCACTGCAGCACAGAGGGCAGGGAGATAGAGAAAGAAAGAAGGAGGGGAGAGAGCGAGAGAGAGAAGAAAAAAGAAGAAAGAAAAGAGAAAGAAAGGAAGGAAGGAAAGAAAGAGAAAGGAAGGAAAGGAGGGGGGAGGACGGAACAAAGGAAGAAGGGAAGGTGAGAGAGAAGAAGAAAGAAAAGGAGTAAGAGGAAGAAGAAGAAGAAGAAGAAAAAGCAGATTTCTGGAAGAAGAGGTTGGGGAAAATGCTGAACCCGACGTTTTACTGAAACACAACACTGACCAGAAGCTGCAGGAAATGAATCACCAGCTTGAATTCTGAAAACCCACAACTTCACTTTTATTTATTTCTGTATTCACATACTTCGTTCCACAGACCTGTGCCCAAGAGTCAGTGGTTGGCCAGTTGTGGCTTGTGCGAGCTGGACAGTAGGGCCACTGGGCTCTGGGGCCACTGAGGGCCAGCCTCTGCAGGAATGGTCACCTGTTCCCGTGGCCCTGTCAACTCAACAATGAGTTTCTTGGCCATCGACCCAGCATCTGCTGGCCACACAGGGCTGACACGAACAGGGCATGGTAATCTGGGCTTCCAGCTAAGCTGCTTAACGAATCACCCAGTTTAGCCGAGCATTTCTCACCTGCCTCAGCACCGCCCTGCTCCCCTAGAGAGGTCCAGGCAAGCACCTCCCAAGCACCGTCCTCCAGTCCTCCACCTCCCCCAGGCCCTCCATGCATTCTGCACACAGCAGGCAGGCCGGGCCTGCTACAACTGAGCCAGGCCAGCTTCTCTCTGCTCAAGACCCTGCAGTGGCTCCCACGTCTCTCCAAGGAAATGCCAAAATCCAAATAATGGCCGGGAAGGGTGTCAGTGATTGGCAAACTATAGCCCCTGTGCCAAACCTGGCCCACAGCCTACTCTTACAAATACTGTGTATTTTATCAGGGCACAGCCACACCTGCACTTCCTACTAACTAGAGGGGCTTGCATGCTGTGATGGTGCGCCTGAGACCACCCAGGTCTCTGCCACAAAGACAGTAAGGAGCCCCACGGTTATGACTGGCCCACCATGGCGTAGGGTCCTTCAGCTCTGTCTGGTGACTGTGGCCCCAGCTGACATCTGACATCTGATACCAAGAGCAACCTGCCAAGCACCTGACACAGACTGTAAGTGTAACATATGGCTGCTTAATGCCACCTCATTTGTGTGTGTGTGTGCGTGTGTGTGTTACTGTGCACCCTCCCACTAAGCTACACGCCCCGGTTGCCACTGTTTTACAACAGAACCGCCCCAAATCCCATCCTGCCATAAAGCAATCGGTATCCGTGTGTGTGGCACCGTACAGATAGCGTTAAGTGTGGACTTTGTTTTAATTTACTTTCATTCTGTTTCTTTTTCACTTGGCTCCACATTTCCCTTCCTACTCCTATCCACCTCCTTTTTCCCACCTATCCCATATCAGCAACCTAATTTGCACTCCACATATTGACCAGCTTTTCCTCCCTGCTCATATGTAATAGGCAAGAATATATGTGCATATTGGTACATGTGGGCGCCCATGCATCTGCACACGGAGAGGTGTTTGGTGAGCTTGCTTTCCAAGTGGGATCCTGTTCCACATTTCTCTGCCTCTTAATTTCCTCACTCAATGATGCCTTGTGAAATCCCCATGAAACCCACTGCTGAAGCCCTCTGCATGTCTTTTCATGGCTGTTTAATAGTCCATGGCATGGACGACAGGATTTTACTCTTGCAGTCCTCAGTAATGGGGAGTCCCTTTGTTGCCAATTCAGAGTCAGCTGTAACACCCCTGCACATACAGCCTCACCTCCCTGGGCTTTCTCTTTATGTGCAGTTGCCGCAATGGAGCTGCCGGGCCTGAGGAGAAATGCATTTTAAATTTTAGCAGATGCTGCCAAACTGCTTAGGCTGGGGGTTAGCTCAGTTGGTAGACTGCTGCTCCTCGTTGTCAACGGGAAAAGGATGTGGCAATCCACCCCAGAAACAATCCCGAAACAATCAACCATTGAAAACCCTAAGAGGGTCACTATGTCAGACCAGTGCTCCAGCACCTAACAACAACAACAAGCCTGACCACTTGCCAGAGAGTCTGAGGTGCAGCCCAAGAAATACCTGAGCCTTTTCTCGTTGTGCAGGGGTGTCACCTGCTGTGTGGGGCCCTGCATTCTCCAGGTCCCCATGTTCTCAACACAGCTCAGTGTGCAGCCTTGGACAAGCCCACCACCTGCTATTTCTCCCACTTTCTCAGGCCCACCTCCACCTTGCTGGCTGATCAACATTGCTCAGATCCATATAAAAATCACACCCAAACTCCCGTCTGCAGTTCTAGCAGGACAATGGCAGCACAGGGCCCCTGCCCTTTCTCCTGGATACCAGGCCTCCCTGGTCTCCTGCAGGCCCTATGGGAGCTGCCCAACCACACACACCTGTGGTGCCTCTTCCCAGAGACAGATGTTCATTTTAAAATATGCAAACCAGAGGTTCCCAAACTCTTCTGTTCATGCAACCCCGTGATCTCAGAAAAATTCCAGGATCTGCTAAGAGAAAGGAAACACCTACCAGGTTCATTTATTAAGTAGGTGGGTCCAAGTCACTTACCTAAGTACACGATAATAATTTCATGAGTTTGAGAAAGTGATACATATAAGTTGAAAGAGAACTGCTTTGATTCCGATTTTAAATATCCGCAATTTACTAAAGGTCGTGAGGCCTGGTGGATGCCCATCCCCTTTGCCTGTCCCGTGGTGACGTCTTGGTGGACCAAAGCCCGTCTGTGCACAGGTGGAGCCTTGGGATGGGTCCTAGTGGCCCGTGTGGAGCCAGTCGGGGACCCCGCAGTCCTCTCTGTGTCCAGCAGAGGGCGCCACGCCACCAGGCCCGGGCGGCCCCCAAAGCCAGCAGTTCCGCTCTCCTCTTTCGGACCACCTGGCCCTTCCGTGGCCCTGTCACCCGAACCCCCGAGGCCGGCAAGACTCAGAAAGGGGCGGACTCGAGGCAGGAAGAAGAGACAGTTCCTGACCGCGTGTGAGGATGGAACTCACGGCAGCGCGGGAGCCGACGGCGCCGGAGGACGCAGCGCTGGAAGAACAGGGGACCAGGGGATGGCCCGGGGCCGTGCCCCGCTCCCGGAAACCACGACCGGGCCTGGGCCTCACAAGGCAGACTTGGGCCCTTGATCTGTGCGCAACCCGGGCAGCGCCCCAGGGCTAGGCACGGACCTCGCGTTTGAAGAGGTTTAAAATGACGAGCCCTGCAGAAAGAAGCGAGAAAAAGGCAGCTCACGCTGCCTCCCAGGAGGCCCATCAGCTGGTTTTCTTCTTTTTATGCTCCTTTCAGGTCTATGTCCGTGTCACTAGGAGCGCTTTTTAAAGCTGTGGTTCCTCTCCACGGAAGAGGGCTAAGGTCTGAGGAAGGCGTTTCCAGCCCGGCGCCTTGAGGACTGAGCGGCCCTGAGCCGCGGGGCTGCCGAGGACCCGCAGCTCCGTGCGTGCGCGCAGTGTAGGTTGTTGGTGCTGGCTTTTGTGTGTTTTTTGTTTGGGCGTTTTTTGTTGTTTCATTTTGTTGTTTTTTCCCTAGTACTGGAGACTTGAACCCAAGGCTTCCCATATGTTAGGCACCCGCTCCTCACCGAGCAGCACCCCAGCCCCTTGTTTGTGTATGCATTTATTTATTCATTTATTTTGAGGCAGGGTCGGGCTGCCTCTGGTCTCAAATTCCACCTCTTGTCTCCCCAGCCTCCGGAGTCGCTGGGGTTACAGGCGTGCGCCACCACCCAGCACCATAATGCTCTGCAACCCACATAAAACCCCTGAGGGCTGAGCCTATTGTGAAGGAGCCCAAGGTGACACAGTAAGGGCCCCCGGGGACCCCTGGGGGCGCTGCCGCACTTCTGCCCACGGGCCCACGAGGGCGGTGGTCACGGACCCCACGCCAGAGGGCGCCCGCGGGCGGGATGCTGAAGCGGGTGCCCCCGCTGGGTCTCATTTTACCCTCACAACAAAGGCATGGGGCTGGGAACGCTTGGAAAGTGTAAAAATCTTCAAGCACCAATACGGAAAGGTACCAAAAATCGGGGGAGATACACAGAAGCAGCCTGCAGCTGTAGCCCTGTGGCATCCGATCCCGTCAGATCTCGGAAGCG
>VMDO01003962.1:70824-133464 GCA_007922755.1 Pedetes capensis
TACCTGGATGGGAGACCGCCTGGGAACACCAGAAGCTGTAGGCTTGGGAGAAGGACCTGGCAAGCCCCTCCCAAAAATCAATCTGCCATTGAAAACCCTATGCACAGCAGAGAAGCACTGACAATAGTGTTTCCCCTGTTGTACAGAGGGTCGCTATGAGTCAGATACTGACTCGACGGCACCTAACAACAACAACAACAACACAGAAGAAGACTCTACTGCTTTGGCCGCGGGTAAGGACAGACTTATTTTCCTTTTTTTCATTCTTTCTTTTCTTTCTTTTCTTTTTTACCCCCCAGTAGTGGGTGGTTGAACCCCGGGCCTCTCACTCACTTTGCAAGTGCTCTACTACTGGGCTGCACCCCCACCTCGTTTTTCATTTTTCATCTTGAATCTTGCTGAGTTACTTTTGCTGCCTCTGCCCTGAACTTGTGATCCTTCTGGCTCAGCCTTAGAGTCGCTGGGATTACAGGGCCACGCTTGGCTGAGACAAATCTCTTAAACAAGACAAAATGAGCACAAGTCAATATGGAAAAGACAGTTTAAAAAAATCTTCTACATTAAAATTTTTAAGTAGAAGCTGTGGTGCATCTGTAATCTCAGCTACTTGGGAGGCTGAGGCAGGAGGATCAGGAATTCGAGACTAGCCTGGGAAACAGAGAGACCCTTGGGGAAAGCAAAGAAAAGCAAAAGGGGGGGGGAAGTAATTTAAAGTTAAGTTCTGTTCTTTAAAAGAGAATGGGATTTGTCTGACAGTAACAAAGTAGAGGAAAAAAGGTATTTGCAATACAGTACTTCCACAACTGAAAATGCATGGGTCAAACCATACAAAATTGCCTATATTGAGTTTCATATCGTTCAACCTAACATTTTGCTTATAATTATACACAAAGAAGGGAAAACTATAAAGAAAAGTCCAGGAATGAATAATATAGATGTTAGAAAGAGGGTAACTCAGAAGGGGAGAAGCGAAAGCTATGATCAAAGAAGGTTCCCACAGGGCAGGACAGCTGCCTCTAAAGCACCCAGAATGTTGTTCTCCGCTTAGACAAGATAGATTGTTTTATTATGAATCTCTAAACTGCATAGATGCATTTTAGATACTCTTCTTAGTATAAAATGTATTTCCAAATTGAAAAGAAATATGTACCATAGGTCATGATGGAGATGTTCCTATAGTTCGAATTTGGAATGTCCCCTAAATGCCCATGTGTTGGTCCTTTGCCCATGGTGCTATTGGGAGGTGGTGGAACCTTTAAGAAGTGGGGCCTAGTGGAGGGGGAGTTAAGTCATTGGGAGTGTGCCTTTGAGGAGGAGAGTGGAGTACTGATCCCTTCTCTCTTTTCTCAACTGGCCATGAGGTTCACAGGCCGCCTCTACTATGCATTTCCCTGCCATGAGGTGCTGCCTTCTACAGGCCCAAAAGCAATAGGTCTGCCCAGTCACGCAGTGAAACCTCTAAAACCATGAACTGAAACCTTTCCTCTTTTTAAGTTGATTACTTGAGGTATTTTGTACAGTAATAGAAAGCTGACTAATATGGATGCGTACTATCGCACATTTTCTATGTGATTTGTCAATTTTTTATTCATCTCCAAGTGCAACAAACATTTGCTATATAGTTGCCACCTACCAGTTGTGTAAACGTGAATAAGCTCCTTAATCACTGTGCCTCAGTTTCCAGAATTGAGGATAAGAACAGCATCTACCTCAGGGGTTATCTCAAGGATTAAATGAATTAATGCCAATGTGGTGTCTAGCACAGCGCCTGCCATGTAGAGCTGGGCTAGGGTCCTGGGATGATGACTCCCTGGGGCATTCACAGACCCCACAAACGGCAATCATGCAAAAGGAGGCCTTGTGACCTCACAGGGCTCAGCAGCTGGGGCCTCTCAGCACCTTCTTAACATGCAAACACCACGTGGACATGACAGCTGCTAAGCAAGACAGGCACCTTTAGGAGCAAATTCCTATATTAATACATCTTCAAAGTGTCCTTTCCTTTATTTTGAGCTAGAAACTGAGCATGTTCAGAGGCATGGCTGCCATCACTTTTATCTTTTCAACCTGTGCTCCATGACCTTGAGCTGAGCATGCCCAAGAATGTGCTCCCTGATTGCACAAGCTTAAACATGGGCCAGCCCCTATATAAATATGAATAAGCTCCCTAAATAAAATCCCCAGGCTTCATTTGCTTGGAGAGAACATTGCTTTGGAAGGGATTCCCATGCCTCTCCGTACCTGCACTCGTAATAAATCGTTCTCCACTCTTTTAGGTCTTAGCTGTTTATTTGGCTTTGCACTCACCAAGATGTAAACCCACTGGGCTCAGTTACAAAGGTGTCAGAACCCACCTGGAGTTCTACGAGAATCTGAGGCTAGGAAATGGCTCTGTCAGCGCAAACTAAAGGGATCATCAAGGAAAAACTTCTGGCTGGGCATCAAGGCCCACACCTATAATCACAGAGACTTGGAGGCTGAGGCAGGAGGATCATGAGTTCAAGGCCAGAGGAAGCTTGTGTAACTTAGCAAGACCTTGATTCAAAATCAGAAGTAAAAAATGGGTTGGAGGTGCAGCTCAGTGGTAGAGCACTTGCCTAGCATGTGAGAGGCCCTGGATTCAGCCCCCCAGTACTGGGAAGGAAGGAAGGAAAGAAAGAGAGGGAGGGAGGGAAAGAAGGAGGAAAGGAAGGAAAGAAGGAAGATGCAGTAGCGCACACCTGTAATCCCAGAGACTCTGGAGGTTGAAGCAGGAGGACCACAGGTTCAAGGCCAAAGGCAGCCTGCACAATTTAGTGAGACCTTGACTCAAAAAAATAATAATAATAAATGGGCTAGGGGTGTAGCTCAGTGGTAGAGTGCTTGCAAAGTATGTGTGAGGCCCTGAGTTCAACCCCGAAGTATTGCAAAAGGAAAGAAAGAAAAAGAGAGAGAGAGGGACACACACACACACGGGGGGGGGGGGGGAGGAAAACTTGTGGATCTTGGTCCCACTATATTAATGTGCTCTTTCATCCATTCGTTGATCCAGCTGTTATCCCCTCATGACTGCTGCCATGCCTGAGGCTAAAGTTGGGATCTTTTCCTTTTTTTGATGCTAAGTGTTGAGCCCAGGGCTTCATGCATACTAGGTGAGCTGTCTATCTCTGAGCTGCATCTCTAGCCCCTATAGTTTGGATGGAACTGTCCCCCAAAGATCCATGTGATAAAGGCTCGCTCCTGGATGAAACTATTGGGAGGCAGTGGAGCCTTTGGTAGGTAGGCCTCCTGGGAGGTCTTTAGATCCCTTTAGGGGGCTGTAGGACCCCAGTCACCTCCTCTCTCATTCTCACTCGCTGGCTAAGTGGTTTTGCTCTATCACACACACCTGCTGTGGTGCATGGTCTCTCCATAGGCCCACAAGCAAAGGACCCAACTAGTTGTGGAACCTCCAAAACCATGAGCCAAAAGAAACCTTTCCTCATTATAAATTGACACTCTCAGGTATTTGTTATAGTAATAGAAAGCTGGCTAACACACCTAGGCTAGACCACAGAAGAGGAGAATCTTTATAACTCGAATCTCCCTTGTCAGGAGGTAAGCCTCCCACTCTAGCCCTGGATCTTCTTCATCTGCAGTCCCCATTAAATAACAAAAGACAGGCAAAACTCATATTCTGAAACTACAAAATATTGCTGAGATAAGTAAAAGAAGATCCAAATGAATGGAGAGAGAAACTGTACTCATATATTGGAAGACTCAATATTGTTAAGATGTCAGGTCTCCTGAAGTTCATCTAAAGATTAATACAATCCTAATCAAAATTCCAGCAAACTTTTTTATAGAGACTGACAAGCTGATTCTAAAATGTATGTGGGAAAGCAAAGAACCTAAAATAGGAAAAAATAACTCTGAGAAATGTTTACACTACTTGATTTCAAGACTTTACACAAAAGTGCCGTAAAGGCAACATGATGCGGATGTAAAAATAGATATATAAACAAAAGGGACAAAATGGAGTACAGAAATAGATCCAAACATAGGTGGTCAATTTATCAACAAAGGTGCCAAGGCAACCCAATGGTGAAAGGATAATCTTCTCAAGAAATAGACATATGCAAAGAAAAGAACCTTCAGTTTACCACCTCTCTCTCTCTCTCTCTCTCTCTCTCTCTCTCTCTCTCTCTCTCTCTGTCTCTTTCTCACTCTCTCGCTCTCTTGTTTTCTCTTCTCTTCTCTTCTTCCATTCCTCCGTGAGCTCACTCAGGGGCAGGTGGCTGCCATAGCCTGAGGCTGGCCTGGGGAGGGCAGTCAGCTGCCATACTGTGAAGAGAGGCCCAGGAGGCCAGCCATTAATCACATGTGTGAACTTGGAAGCAGATACTCCATTCACCAAGCCTAAGTGTGCAGCCCCTACCATCGACCACAACCAACTGCAGCGTCATGATGGAACCAAGCCACAGCTACCCAGATGTGCTATTCCTGCATTCCTGACCCACACAAACTGCAATAATATAAATGTTTGTGGTTTGAAATTGCTACTTTGAGTGGTAATTTGTTATATAGCAATAGATAACCAAAGGCTTTTTTTTTCACTCTGATATAATCTTTTCCAAAAGCTTTAAATATGACACAAAGAGCATAAACTATAAAAGAAAAAAGTCTACAAATCAGTTCATTTTTGTTTTGGTTTGGTTGGTGTTTTTGTGGGCCTCTCACATGCTTTGTAAGCACTCTCCCGCTGAGCTGCAATTCCAGCCCATGTTGGAGTTTTTATCTTGAAACAGAGCCTCGTTAAGTTATGCAGGCTGCTACTGGCCTCAAACCTGGGATCCTCCTGCCTCTGCCTCCTGAGTCGACGGGATTAGAGGCCACTGCACCTAGTTTATAAAGCAGATTGTATCAAAATTCAAACCTTCCATTCTTTGACTGATGCTGCCCAGGCTTCCTGGCAAGATAGACATGATTTCTCCTGGTCCTCCCACCACCTACAGCTACAATCCTAGCCCTGATACAGCAATGATCACAAAGGCCTCTGCAGGAAGGAAAGAGGAAAACAAGGCCCCTGCTGGGTCAGGCAGCCCAGGATAACCAGAGGCAGCACTTTGCCCTGGCTGGAGGGTGAGTGCGCTGCCCTGCCCTGCCCCGCAGCAGCAGGCCAATCCTCTCCCACAGCCAAGGTACTGCAGACACCAGGTGACAATTCAGGACAGCAACTCCCTCAGTCACCCTGGGGTGGCACATAGCCTATGGCAGACAGAGACACAGGGGCACCTTCTCCCCAAGCCCCACTGACTCGGGAGGCCGCACTTTACCCACCACCGGGCAGCAGCACAGGACTCCAGCAGTGCCTTCTTCCCACAGGCAGCACCAGGGTAGACGAAGTGGGAAGACTGGACATCTGCCTCCCACCCACACGGCAGGCAATGCTCCGCACCCCAGTACCACAGGGGAAAGATAGATAGATAGATAGATAGATAGATAGATAGATAGATTGATAGACAGACAGACAGACAGATTTGGGAGAAGCTAGAGTAGCACCTAGTGGTAGGACACACACCTAGTACGTGTGAGGCCCTCTGTTTAATCCCCAGCAGCAAATAAATTCATAAATAATTTTTAAAGAAACTTTCTTAAATTTCAGAAAAGAATAGGAGAAAATCTTCAGGACCTAGATCTGGATGAGGGTCCTTAGACATGACACTAAAAGCACAAAGGGAGATTGGACGTACAGAACCTCGTCAAAGTGGAAAACTTATGCTCCCTTAAAGACACTGTCAGAGGAAGAGAAAACAAGCTACAGGCTGGGAGGAGACATCTGCCAACCACGAATCCTGCAAAAGACTCGCGTCTAGAATATGTAAAGAACTCTCAAGATTCCACAGTGAAAAGTGAACAGACAACAAATTAGAGGATGGGCAATGGCAGGAGCCACAGGGAAGGGGAGACGCATGTGACTGCAGAGGGAAACATATTCATACAACAACCTATGCCCAAATGCTCAATCTTATTCATATTAAAAAACTGAAAATAACCAAAATTTCCTTCAATGAGCGAATGGTACCCTCTGATACACCCATACAATGGAATACTACACAGCAATAAAAAGAAACAAACTACTGGTACACATAACAACCAGATTAATCTCAAATGAATTATGTTTGTTGTTGTTAGGTGCCGTCGAGTCATGTCCGACTCATAGCGACCCTTATAGGGTTTTCAATGGCTAATTGTTTGGATTGCCACGTCCTTCTCCCATTTTTGCAGTGCTGGGAATTGAACTCGGGACCTCAGAGACTGCAGAGCTGCGCTCTACCAACTGAGCTAAATCCCAGCCCAAATTATGTTTAGTGAAAAGAAAAGTCAATATCAAAAGGATTTTATGATTCCACTTTCTGTATGATAACATTTTGGAAACCACCAAACTATAGAAACTAAGTGCAGATTCCTGGTTGTTAAGAGACAACGGTGAGAGTGTGGGAGCTGAGGATACGTATAAAGGATGGCACAATGGACTTCTTCATGGTGATGGCTCACTTCCATGGCTTGATTGTGGTGGCAGCTACATAAATCTATACATGAGATACAATTGCAGAGAAGTACACACACACACATACACACACACACACACACACACACACACACACACACACACACAAAATGATGAAAGCTGACTGAGGCCTGCTCACCTGAGGTCTAGTTACCAATATTGCACCATGCTGGTTTCCTGACTTCACTATTGTGCTGCAGCTATATAAGATGTCACCATTGGGGGAAGACATGGTAGCAGATCTGGACTCTATAAATTTTTCAATTTTGAGTCTGTAATTATTTTTAAATAAAAGGTTTTTGTTTTCAGTTCTGGTGATTGAATCCAGGGTTTTGAGCATAAAAAGGTTTTTTGTTTTGTTTTGGTTTTGATTTTGTCTTTTTAAGAAAAAAAGAGTACAAAAATTACAAAAGCAAATCACAAACTGGGAAAAATATTTCCAAAATGCATATTTAACAAAGGGCTTGTATCTAGAATATGAGATGTGATCAAAAGATATGGTGAATGTTTACATTTAAAATTTTTTTACTATAGTACTTTTACTAAAAGATGCATTGCCGTTAACACTTATCCCATTATTCTTGCCACTGTCTGAAACAGGTCTGGAAGTCCTCTTTCATGCCTTTAGTGGCACTGTGGTGGCTGCCTCAGAGTGCTGAATCAATTCAAAATGTTTACCTTTCATGGTCATTTTGACTTTGGGGAAGACCCAGAAGTCACATGGCACCAGATCCAGTAAATAGGGTGGATGAGGACACACCATGATGTTATTATGTGACAGAAATTGCCATACCAGAAGTGATGTGTGACATGGAGTGTTGTCATGTTTGGAGAAGGAAACTAAAGACACAAAAGCAGACTTCCAGAACTGCCTCAGAAAGTAGCAAGAACCATGAGACAAGTGTTGGAAAACAAAGGGAATATTTTGAGGGGGATTAATGGCAATGTGTCTTTTACTGTGATAAATTTTTAAAAATGTAAATAAACATTTACTATATTTTTGATCATACTTCATACATAAATAATTCTTACAACATAATAAGAGAATGGCTTGATTTTTTTTAAAAAAGGACAAAATATTTAAACAAATATTTCACCAAAGGTGATATACAGATGGCAAATAAGCACATGACAAATGTTCAACATCACTAATATTAGGGAAAACATAGACTGAAGTCTCACTGAGGTACCACTACAAACCCACCAGAATGGCTACCAGTTAAAGACTGGGTGTGATGATGTCGGTGGGGAAGGCTGGGGAGGTCTCAGAGCAGACTGAGACTGCTACCAAGTACTTGCAGCTTCTTGTCACCATCAGAGAAAGAATCCAGAGACGAGACAAAGGAATTAGTAAAAATCTTATTTCAGAGCAGAAGTATACACTCAAAAGAGAGTGTGGGCTTCTTAAGAGACAGTCCCATCGGCTAGGATTTTGGGTAGCATCTGTTCAGCAAACTTTAATGGCAAGAGGATGATTCATGAGTTAAGGTAGGGAAAAGGCAGGGAATCCCAGGAATGGGTCAGGATTTTCCTGACTTTCAGTCTTACATGGGGTTTTCAGATGGCATGGTGTTAGATGCACGAGACTGGCCAACTCTGCGAGGCTGATGATGCGGAGATGCCGTTATAATGACGCAAAGGACAATTAGCAGTTGGTCATCTCTGTGGTCATGTGGGTCCCAGTCCATCTGGGTGGTGTTGTGTCTTCACTGTTTGATTGGTCACATCGTGTCCTTCCGCAGCACAGCTCTGTGGTCACATTGGCCTCTAGCCATCATGTAGCATGCCTCTTCTGTCTGTGCCCCTCTAGCCTACTTCAGTCCCAGGTATTGGTGAAGATGTAATGAAACTGGAAGTCTATACTATGCTGGTGGAAATGGAGAAGGGTGAAAATTATTTCGGAAACCAAGGTCTTGCTATGTAGCCCAGGCTATGTAGCTTAGGCTGACGCTGAACTTGGGATCCTCCTGCCTCAGCATCCCAAGTGCTGGGATTACAAGCCACACCTGGCTTGGCAGTTTCTTAAAAAGAGAAACAGACACCTTCCATGTATTGACTGAGAATAAAATCAATATAGTCTAGAACAAATAAAATTACATTTATTTGGAGGTTATTAGGATTGAAGTCTGGGAAAACTCAAATTCAAGAAGTCTTGAAAATGCTCCAAGGTTTTACAAAACAGGGGCTGTATTTACACCTTTAAACTGCAAGAGGGGCTGGAAATTACATAACATTTTAGGCAGGAATTATGATTGGTGCTGGCGGAAAGTTACACTATTTTCTAAGAAAGGTATTGGGTGTGGTTGTGGTCCCAGGTAGCTTGAGATGGGGAGTGCAATGGACAGAAGTTCAGGAATCTGTGGTTTGACCCAGTCCATGGCTAGTTCACACAGCAGGGGGCATGTCTTCAGCCCACTTCAAAGGCTAAGCTGTGGATGTATCTAAGATCTAATTAACAGTGGCTTCCCCAAGAGGATTTGAAGTTCGATGGCAGCCTGGTCTACACAGACCCTGTTTCAAGAAAGAAAAGAGAAGAAAAACAAAAACCAAAACAAAATAAAACAAATTGTTGTTGTTGTTAGGTGCTATTGAGTTAGGTCCAACTCATAGCGACCCTATGTACAATAGGATGAAATACTCCCCATTTCTGTGCCAGGCACATGATTTTATGTTTAAGCCCATTGTTGCAGACACTGTGTCAATCCATCTAGTGGAGGGTTTTCCTTTTTTCATTGACCTGCCACTCTCCCAAACATAATGTCCTTCTCCAGGGATTAGTCCCTCCTGACAACATGTCCAAATACAAAAGACGCAGTCTAGCCATCCTTGCTTCCAAGGAGCACTCTGGTTGCACTTCTTCTAGAACAGATCTGTTGGTTCTTTTGGTAGTCCATGGCATATTCAACAAACAGTCTCCAGCATCATTCAGAAGCATCAGTTCTTCTCCTGTCTCCCTTATTCAACATCCAGGTTTTACAACCATATGATGCAACTAAGATTACCGTGGCATGAGTCAGGCTCACCTTCATTTTCAATGTGACATCCTTACATTTCAGCACTGTAAAGAGGTCTTTCCCAACAGCTTTTCCCAGTGCAATGTGTCTTTTGATTTCTTGACTATTGCTTCCCCTGGTGTTGATTGAAGAACAAAGTAAAGCAAAATTTAGAACAACCTCAGTCTTTTCTCCATTTATCATGAAGTTGTGTACTGACCCAGTTTTTGTTTTGTTGATGTTGAGTCACAATCCATACTGAAAGTTATGTTCTTTGATCTTCATCAGTAAATGTTTTAAATCCTCTTCACTTTCAGCAAGCAGAGTTGTGTCATCTGCATAACGCAGGTGGCTAATGAGTTTTCCTCCAATCATGATGCTGCCTTCTTCTTCATAAAGTCCAGCTTCTTGGATTATTTGCTCAGCCTAGAGATCAAAGAGGTATGGTGAAAGGACCCAGCCCTGATGCACACCTTTCTTAACTTTAAACTAAGCAGTGTTTCCACATTCTGTTTGAACAACTGCCTCCTGATCCCTATACATGAATACAATTAGGTGCTCTTGTATTCCCATTCTTTGAAGTGTTATCCATAATTTGATATGATCCACACAGTCAAATGCTTTTGCATACTCAATAAAATATAGATAGACAACTTTTTGGTATTCTCTGCTTTCAGCTAATGTCCATCTGACATCAGCAACGATGTCCCTGGTTCCCTGCCCTCTTCTGAATCCAAATTGATTTCTGTCAGTTCCCTGTCTGAATACTGTTGCAGTCATTTTTGAATGATCTTTAGTAAAATTTTGCTTGCATGTGATATTAATGACATTGTTCGATAGTTTCCACATTTAGTTGGGTCCCCTTTTTTGGGAATAGGCACAAATATGGATCTCTTCTAGTCAGTTGGCCAGGTAGCTGTTTTCCAAATCTCTTGGCATAAACAAGTTAGCACCTCCAGTGCTGTATCTGTTTGTTGAAACATCTCTATGGGTATTCTATCAATTCCTGGAGACTTGTGTTTAACCAATTCCTTCAAAGCAGCTTCCACTTTGCCCTTCAATAGCATTGGTTCCTGATCATATGCAACTTCTTGAAATGGTTGGTCATCCACCAATTCTTTTTGGTATAACAACTCTGTATATTCCTTCCATCTTCTTTTGATGTTTCCTGCATCATTTAATATTTTCCCTGTAGAATCTTTCTCTATTGCCACTTGAGGCTTGAATTTTTTCTTCAATTCTTTAAGCTCGAGGAAACAGAATGTGTTCTTCCCTTTTGGTTTTCTGTCTCCAGCTCTTTGCACATGCCATTACAATATTTCATTTTGTCTTCTTGAGCTGCCCTTAGAAATCTTCTGTTTAATTCCTTAACTTTGTCATATCTTCCTTTTACTGTAGCTGCTCTACATCCATTTTAAGTACTTCAAACCCATGCTACACCATTTTATTTTTTCCCTTGACACATATAATCTTGACTTTCCATTCCTAAGTATGTACCATAGAAAAATGAAACTATATGTCCATCCAAAGCCTTGCACATCAATGTTCACAGCAGCTTTATCTCTAAGAGCCAGCTACCATGACTTATCCAGGGGTCCACAACCAAGGGAAGTGGAAGGTACATGTAAATGCTGGAATTCCCTTTTAGTCACGTTCAGAATTTTATTCTCATAGCCATATGGGTGTTTATAATTGCACAAAATGGTGTAGGCAGAGTGGGTCTGGGACAGACTAGGGTAGGCTGCCTTCAGGGACTTTTCATCCCCCATACCAACCCCAGGGAAACCCTGGGAGCACAGCACAGACATCCAACACTAGTCCACCCCTGAGTCCAGACAAGGTTTGCACCACCCTGCCCAGCAACTACAGCAACCCTCTAAATGGTTCCCACTGTTGGCAAGTAAGGTGGAAGGAGGTCCAGGGTCTTGTACTCCCATACCTTTTACCCCCAGCCCACCCTCCTTCAGCCACCAGAGACAGCTGTCTAAAACATCACTTTCCTTGTTAAACTGGCAAATAATTTTTTAAAATCCTGATATCCAAGGCTGATGAAAATATAAAAATTAGGCTAGTTTGGGGAGGCATTTTATATATATTTTTTGAGACAGGGTCTCCCTGTCTCAAAAGGCTCAGGCTGGCCTCAAATTCTTAATCCTCCTGCCTCAGCCTCTCGAGTGCTGGGGTTACAGGCATGTGCCACCACACCTGGCCAACATATATTATTTTTAAACCTTAAAAATGTGTGAAATACTTTGACCTATTTTAGAAATTTACCATAGAGAAATGATTTAGCTGTGTTTTTTAAAATTAGCACTCAGTGCTGTATTTATAATATGAAAAAAGGAAAAACAATTGAAAATATTCACGAATAATGTAGAAAAGTTATTCCCAGCCTCAAATTACATTTTCAAATACTATCACATGTCAGGGCGTGTAAGTACTCCAGCTACTTCCCATGTACTCTTGCTTAGGAAAAATGTTCTTTGGCCAAAAAAAGTGGGAGTTTGAAAGAGGGGAAGCGAGAGAGCACAGGGCCTCCACAGGAAAGAGGCACAGGCTGCCCATGTGCTAGAGAGCCCTGGCTTTGACTTCGAGCCCACTCAGCCAGCACAGAGGCAGACTAAGGGTGCAGGCCTGCAGGGGCAAAGAGCATGGTCCAGATGACTTGAGATGTGCACGTTCAGGAAGATGACAGAAAGGACCACTTGGGGAAAAGTCAGTGTATAGAGAACTAAGCAAATTGCTAAACTAAGTCTGGCCTAAACATCTCTCTGTACTTGGGTGATAAAGTTTAGTCCAAAGCAGCCTCTGTACCTATGAACGGTACCCTAGCTTGATGTGTAAACAAATTGTAACTATATTAAGAGCATATCCTTACATCAAGTGCCTAGGTCTCAATCAATGATAGCAGCTGAACTTCCTCCAGCCAATCAGAGGCTAGAAGCTACCAAAACTTGACCATATAAGGTAAATGTTAACTGCAACCAATTAGGTTGTTTCTATATGTCCCTTTTACTCCATCTTTGGCCTGGAATGCTGCCCAATTCTAGAAACTTTTTCTTACTCTAGTAAACTGTGTTAAATTGAATAAGTCTAGTCACCAATGATGAGCTACTGCAGCCCAGCATTGCTGCCTGCCTTAAGGAGTTCCACTTTTCAGGACCTCCCCTCAGGGAATGCCAGGGTCCTTGGCTCCATGGCACAAATAAATTTCAGGACAAGTCAGAGATTGAAACAAAGATATAGAATTTATTAGGTAAAGGTTAGGGAGAGTACAGCTTTGGGGTAAAGCATGGGGGTTCAGAGAAAGAGAGACATCCAAGGAAGTAATAGTATACATCCAAGACATAGATGTGGGACTCTCAAGAAAGAGTGGTGCTGAGTGCCGTATGTATATGATTTTTGGGCTTTTGAAGTTATATCACTCAACGGGTCCCGCCAGATACATTACATTGCTCAGTGGGGTCCCAGCAGGCTCACTGCATAGGTTTCCAGATAGGAAAGGGAGCAAGGTTAAAATGCCTAGCTTGGAATAGGTGAGGAAATTGTTACTACATTTAGTCACAAGGGCTGGGATTTAGTTCAGTTGTGACAGCACTGCTCCGTAGTCTCTGACGTCTCAGGTTGAATTCCCAGCACCACAAAAATGAGAGAAGGATGTGGTAATCCACTCCTGAGGCAATCCTGAAACAATAGCCATTGAAAACCCTATGAGTGTCGCTGTGAGTTGGACAGGACTCAAAATCACCTAACAACTAGTCACAAGTAAAGCAAGTAGGCCTGTTAATTTTAATTATAGTCCATAATCGGGGTTAGTGAGATTCTAAGAGAAGCACAGGTTTCTGTGCAGGGATTTCTCACAGCAGCTTTCCTTTTTGGGTTGTGCTGGATTTCTTGGCTCATAAGACTCAGAAAAGCCCCTTCCTTCCCATGCCCTGCCCCCCCTTTCCCCTGTCTTTCTATCCTACTTCAGTCTCAGATTTTCTTTTTAAAAAATGAAAGAGCCAAGGAGCATGGTACATGTCTACATTCACAGCAACTTCAGAAGCTTAGGTAAGAGGATTGCAGGTTCAAAGCCAGAGGCAGCCTGTGCAATTTAGGGAGACCCTGTGTCAAAAGATAAAAAATAAATGGGTTGGGTGTGTAGCTCAGTGGAGCACTTGCCTAGCATGCAGGAGACCTTGGGTTCAACCCCCAGTACTAAAGAAACGGAGAAGGAGGAAGGAGAGGGAGAGAGACAGAGAGTTGGAGATGGAGAGGGAGAGGGAGAGAGAGAGAGAGAGAGAGAGAGAACGAGAACTCTTTAGTTAGAACAAGTTATTCTAGAAAGATATGCTAGAAAATGTTATAGTACATGGCTTGTTCCTGAGCAAACATTTAATATGATGATTAAATCACTATTGATTTAGCCACATTTGTGCTGTTAATCTGCTAATTACTAACACTGTATTAGTCTACTACAATTACCATAGCAAAACACCTAAGAGTTGCTTAAACAACAGAAATTATATTTTCTCACACGTCCACAGGGTGGAAGTCCAAGATCAAGTGGCTAGCAGGGTTCATTCCTTCTTAGGCTTGAAGGCAACTGCCTCTTCACTGTGACCTCACACCATCTTTTCTCCTTAGGTGGGCATCCACTGTCTCTTCCTCTTTTTTTTTTTTTTTTTTTTTTTTTTTTTGTGGTACTGGAGGTTGAACCCAGGGCCTCACGCCTGCATGCTCTGCAAGTGCTGGACCACTGAGCTGCACCCCCAGCCCATTTTTTTACTTTTTGAGTCAGGGTCTCGCTAAATTATGCAGACTGCCTCTGGTCTCGAACTTGTGATCATCCTGCCTCCGCCTCCCCAGCCGCTGGGATTAAAGGAGTGTGCCACGGCACCCGGCTTCTTCCTCCTCTTGTGGGGACACCAGTCCTGCTGGATTAGGGGCCTATACTTACAACCTTATTTTACCTTTATTACCTCTTCCAACACCCTATATTTGCATACAGTCATATTGGCATTAGGGCTTCAACATATTTGGTAGGGACACAATTCCAGCCCATGCTAACTACTAACTGATGTAGGACAGAATGTGGGAGGCAGGGAGATCTTGCTATACGCAAGTTAAATCCTCAACTACTATTCTACATACAAAGAAATGACAATATAGCAGTATCTTGAGAAATCTGGAGAATGTTGTTGTTGTTAGGTGCCGTCGAGTCGTGTCCAACTCATAGCAACCCTCATAGGGTTTTCAATGGCAGATTGTTTCAGGATTGTCTTGGGAGTGGGTTGCCATGGACTTCTCCCATTTTTCCGGTGCTGGGAATCGAACCTGGGACCTCAGAGACTACAGAGCAACGCTCTACCAACTGAGCTACTCAGTTGTACGCAGCAATTGGCTGCAAAAGAGGGGAGGCTGCCCAGTCTCCTGGCAAAGTCCCATGTAACACTAAATAGAGGGCGGTCCTTATGGGAAGCTGTGTTCTCTCACGGTGAGAACAAGGAAGCCACGTGTTGCCAAATGTCATGGGCCACCATCTTGGTACAAAGATAATGCTACAGACGGCAGAGCAGAGAGAGACAGAACAACCTGAGGCCTCAGTGACATCTTTGAGCACCTGGGTCAGCCATCCAGAAGAGCAGCCTCACTCAGGCTTCCACTGTGTAGACATCAGAGTGTTTTCTGCTGGGAGTGCTGGCCTGAGGGGATTGCCTCCTATCTGCAGCTCCAAACTTCCTAAGACATTCAACTCCACTCATGTACAAAGCTGTTAAATGTAAAACTGTAGTTTAAAGAATAGTACAGCACAGTGGAGCATGCCTGTCAGCCCAGCGACTTGGGAGGCAGAAGCAGGAGGATTGAAAGTTGGAGGCCAGAGGCAGCCTGTGTAACTCAGCAAGACCCTGACTCAAAATAAAAAATAAAAAGGGGTGGGGGGTGCAGCTCAGTGGCAGAATGCTTGCAAACAATGAACAAGGCTCTGGATTACGCCCTCCAGTACTGAAAAAAAAAAATAGTACATATGATGTGGTCCTACTTTTATGGATGTATATGTGAGCATATATGCAAATATGTGAATATGTTAATTGTAGCAGTCTCTCATAGTAAAAAATTTTATTACCATATATTGCTTATACAAAATAATGGGTTTAATGACATTTTCAAATATGTATACAATATATTTCCATTATATTCACCCCATCTTCTCTTGTCCCCCATCCTCTCCCCCCTCAATAGTTCCCCTTCTACTTTCATGTCTTTTTTTAAAATCTAGACTTTGCATATGAGAGAAAACACACAGCATTTGCCTGAGTCTGGCTTGTTTGGTTTAACATGATTATCTCTAGTTCCATCCATTTTCCTGCAAATGACAAAATTGTGTTCTTTTTGATGGCTGAATAATACTCCATTGAATATACATTCCACATTTTATTCATTAATCCACTAATGGACACCTACGCTGATTCCATGTTTTGACTATTATGAACAGTGCTGCAATGAACATGGATGTACAGATCTCTCTGTGGTATGCCAACTTAGATTCTCTTAAGTATATACCTGAGTGGTATAATTGGATGGTAGTTCTATTTTTAGTTTTTTGAGGAACCTCCATACTGATTCCATAGGGGCTGTATAACTTACATTCCCACTAGTAGTGTATAAATGTTGCTCTTTCCCTACATCCTCATTAGCATTTTTTTTTTTTAATACTAGGGAGTTGAACCCAAGGCCTTACCCCATGCTAGGCAAGCACTCTACCACTAAGCTGAATCCCCAGACCATTTTTTATTTTGAGACAGGGCCTCACTAAGTAGTTCAGGCTGCTTCTGGCCTGGAGTTAGGGATCCTCCCACCTCAGCCTCCTGAGTCACTGGGAACACCATGTCCAGCGTTGTTTTGTTTTTTAGACATGGTCTTGCTATGTAGCCCAGTTGGGCCTCAAAGTCATCCTGGGAGTATATGTGTTGTTTTCTTGATGATAGCCATTCTGACTAGGGTGAGATAGAATCTCAGGGTGGGGTTTTATTTATGGGTGCTTTTGGTTTGTGGGGTTTTTTGTTGTTGTTGTTCAACTTGGGGTGTTGAACCATGCTGTGCAAGCTTTCTACCACTGATTCAAATCCACCTCACTTTTTATGTTTTTAAATTTTGAGTCAGGGTCCATTAGTGGATTAATGAATAAAATGTGGAATGTATATTCAATGGAGTATTATTCAGCCATCAAAAAGAACACAATTTTGTCATTTGCACCTTCTAATTCTTTATCATGGTGACAGTCACACAAGTGCCTTCACTGTTGAAAATCCCCTGTGGTGCACACGCACACCCATGGGCTGTCCTGCACACACTGTGCTTCAGCAAAACTGACCATGAGAAAAACCCCATGTCGTGGGAGACCAGCTTTTTACCCTCACGGGCTCTCAGCATTCCAGGTCAAGCCCAGTCCCCCTCCTGCTCTCGGGGCCCTGCTGGTTCACTTGCAGCTGCCTCAATGACATCCACACTCCCTTACAGCCCCTCCGGAGAGGACCTCTTCCTGCCCACACCTCTCCTCCACCCCAGTGCCCTCGGGTGGTATTCTATCAGCCTTCAGGCCCCTCCACAACAGCACTCCTCATGCTGGCCCAGCAGGAGGCAGGAGCTGGAGAACTGGCAGAATGTACCCTCTGAGGACCTGTGGCAAGGCTAGGCCCCCTGGTCTGAGACTGGCTTGCCTACAGGCTCCCTTCCTGCTCCTGGTCATGGCTGGGGCTGCCAGGGCTGCGGACCTGGGGGACCTTGGTGCTGGCCAGAGAATCCAAAGAACCAGTTGTACCAAGAAGTCAGGCCGAGGTCAGACACGAGGCAAAGTCTCCATTCCATCAAAGGAGTAGGACTTTATACTCTTATCAATCCACCCTTCCTTCACATAAAAACTGAATGACCAACTAGACAGTTTTAAAGAAGAGAGGGAAAAGTTTATTGTGTTGAACAGACCTTATTTTCATTACAGTACCAGGAAATTCATTCTCAATTTCCTTTGGACACAGAGATTCTGTGGACATTTAATCCACAAGGCTGTTCCCAAGCAAAGGGCAGCGGCAGACACGATGATGCATTTAAATGAAATGAGATTACAGCAAAGGAGGATATTCTTTAAAGTACACAGTTTCTCTTAAAAACTCTTAGCCTTGTCTGCATTTTCCCTTGTTTACCTTCTTTCCATGGATTATTGGTTGAAAAGCACAGCAATTGATAATCTTTTGTTCCAAACTGTCAACTGTAATATACTTTGCTTTGTTGTTGATAGAGGATCGTGTCATTTTTCTGAAACCCTAACTGGGGACAAGTGAGGTTATGCTAGATCACAGGTGGGAAGAAAGCCCTGGCTCCACACCCTGTCTCTCTGCCCACTCGATCTTCAAAGGTTGGCCTTCTGCAATGCTAGGGAACTGAAAGGACTTGGGAGACAGGGGTGGCATGAGGGTTGCTTGCAAAGTCAAAGCTACCTTGAGTTTAAACTTAATAGACTACGTCAGTGACAAGGAGCTGATTTTGTGGTTTGTTTCTGGAAATGGTCAATACTTGGTGACACCCGCAGGGAGGGAGATCTTCTGCTCTCTTTACTGACCCACTGCCACTGTACAGTACAGAAGGGCTGTTTCCACAGTCCATGGAGATATCCAAAACCAAATAAGAGATGTGTCCTCCAGATACAAGGAAGCTGCAGTAACTACCTGAGTTATACATGTCATATCTACTTGAATTCAATCAGACATTTACCAAACCCTAATTAAGAACTTTCCTCAGTTTGTTAAGGCAGAGAAAACATGAATTTAAATAAAAAAAAAACCTGTTACCTTACCAAACCAGACACATTACAAGCTATATTTGACTAACTCTGATCATCCTGCAAATGCCCCCATAAAATCAAGTACTTAAAAAACTATTAAAATTACACAATGGAATTCATACTTGAGAAACTCTGCACATAGTACATGCTCTATTTTTTACTCATCCTCTGTGTTTGTCACCAAGACACAGTTTCCATCTGGTGGCTTTAAAAATGCACTTCCATTTCCATGACATTCTATCCACGAATTAAATGGACTGGAATTCTCTCCTAACTCCTAAATTGAATAACTTCTTTTAATCATTCAGGCCAAATTAGGAACAGGCATTTTAGAAAGGGGCTGTGACAATTACTCATGGGGGAGCAGGGAAGGCAAAGTCACTTCATAGTCATAACCGTGCAGATGGTGTCTGGCCTGTTCCAAAGCAAGGTGTCAATGAGGTTTATTTCCTGACAAAGAAAACTTAGGTGTTTCTTTCCTCCCTATCACCTGGGCCAGTCTCTTCCAGAAACCACCCTCCCATCCCTAGCTCTCAGGCCGTCATTCAGGGACTCAGAACTAGACACCAGATAAAAGCTGTTCAGGCAGAACCTTAAGAAGGTTCAGAACATGAGGACCTAAGAGCAAAGGGAACAAAGCTCTGTTTATGGAAACTGTCTTTTAATATACTGGCCCTGCACAATGTTTGTGCACTTAGATGTGCAAACATCTGCATGACCAGTTTGAAATGCAACATTCTTACAAACTCCCACCCTCATCAGCTTATGAAAAACCAACAAGCCACCACTCTCAATGTGGAGTACTCAGGACATATTCAACCAAACTCAGGGGGCCAGACACAATGACCAAGACATGTCTCCACAGCCCCACATCTCAAATACCACTGTTCACAGAACATAAACACAGGCTCACATTGCTGCATGTCATTCTGACATGTCACATTATTTCATATTACTCTGCCAGCTGATTTAGAAAGGAAATTTTCCACTGTAGTATGATAAGAAGGAAAAAAAGATCCATCATATACAAGTGCTGGCTAAGAACACCACACTGAAATTTTTAGAAGGTTGTCTATTTGGTGCAAGCAGTTCCTGCCTCTTGAGAAGAACATCTCTTACTTCTCTTTCCAGTCACAGTAAGCTTTCTAACAGCAGAGATAAGAGACAAAGCTAATCAGGACCACGTTTTAGTGGTTAACATCACTTGGGACATCACTTCTTGGGACATTTGGTTAACTGGGGGAGGTGGTTATCCCATGTGAAGCAAGGAAAGAGACTGGCACAAGAAAGGTCCTAGACCACTTCAGCAGCAAGCTGGATCTGGCATCGCTCAGCAGCAGCTACTAAGTAGAATTCTGTCTGGGTGGTAACAGATAGGGAACTGAGGGACACCAGGGCACACACCTTCCTTGTTGGCTGAACGTGCAGAGAAGACACAGTACAAAGACAAGGAGAAAGTCCAACAGTGCAATGGGCATTTAAAAGCACATCCCGTCTGAGGACTTCCTGCTCAACCCCTAGACAATGTGCTGGGAATATGCACATTTCTGCCTATAGTAGTAGACAGCAGCTGTAGCAGTGTTTCTGAAAGCTTAATTAAAAGTGGAGATGAAGCCTAAACAAATGTTTCTTGGTTTCACTGATCCAATCCTTTCAGCTGCTTGGACACGTTAGGGGTGGCCAGGGAAACCAAGACATGGCCTTTGTCAACAGCAGCCACTCAGGGCCCTTTCTCGACTCAGATCAGCTCATCTGCAGAGTTCTGGAGTTCTCATCTGAGCTCTCTCGTCCCCAACTTGCAATGAAATTAGGAAGCAAAGTCAAAAGCGCCTTTGGTCTGACTGGGATGCTCCTAGGCTAACTTCTGCATTTGAAAATGGAAAAAATAAATTACTTGATATTTGTGGTAAGATTTTATTTATTAAAAAGACTTATGCCAACGGCTTGCCTGGCTTAGAAGGGTAAGGACTTAGCCATCCATTTGAGATATATACATGTAATTTACTTATTTGTTTGCCTTGCTAGGGATAAACCCAGAGCCTCGAGCATATGAAGCAAGCTCTGCTGCAGAGCATCCCTAGCCCCTCATCCTTTTAAAAAGCAGGCAGGACAGGAAAGCAAGAGCTGAGTGGGGAAGGGTGAGGGGGGAAGAGCACCTCTTGCTGAGTGCCTGGCAGGACAGGGATGGTGTTTCCTGCCTGCCCAGCCAACCAACCCAAGGGCTCCACAGCCCACTGGCAGGCAAAGGCTGGTCCCAGGAGGGCCGGGCTGGGCTGTTGCTGGGATAACACCAGAAGCAATGACTGAAGGGCATGGCACTGTGTCACAGCTGTCTCAGACCTGCAGCAGACTTTAGCAATCTCTACAGGTCAAAGCCAGCCCAAAGGGCTACAGTAAAGGACTACAAGACAGTGTATAGAAAATCATGAGTTCCAGAGTCAGAGTCATTTCTGGTCTGAGATTTTAGAACATGTACAGAAAAGTCCAAGCCACTGTCCCCGGGACTCTACCTAGGAAAGGGCAAATGATGTGATGACCATCCCAAAGGAGCTGGAGCCTTCCAAGATGGATCACTTTAGGGCTTAATATGGCTATATATACCCACTCAGGAACTGATAACAGACATTTTTTTTAGAAACTGGGAGGAAAAAGCAAAAAGACTTTCATAAATATAAAAATTGTTTACAAGACAATTACCTAGAAAGTTCACTGGGATTAGGTAGAGATTAGGAAAAATGTTTTCCTTTCAAATTAGCCTCAATGGTACTAACAGTTTATAAAAGAACAGACGATTTTTAGGCTTCCTTCCTCCAATACCAGAGGGCCCTCCTACACCTCCTGTTCCCCTCATCCTGTCCCCAAATTAATTTGCTTAGCCACTGAAATGAGCTAACCCTGAAGACACATGATTGTAGGTTAGGCTGTGATTAAACAGTAAACCTAATACCTAGGAAGGGAACGTAGGGCAAGGGACATGAGAGGCATGTTGGCATAGACCCTCAGGTGCAGATGTTGGACAAAGCTTCTGCTGGCCTGACCCAGGGCAAGGTGGGCATCTGCAGTGCAGCACAGGCTACAGGTAAACTGAGGTAAGGAAGAACATGGCGGCTCTGCTGGCCTGCTTCCCGGGACAGTGCAGCATGTGTGTGATCCTGGGTATCGGCACCAAAGGACTCTGTTTCTTCCAGCTGCTGCTGCCGTTTCTCCCTTTGGTGAGAAGAATGCTCTTTACAGAGTCCAAAAAGACCAGCCACTTGTCTTCCTCTGAGGTACAAATCCAATAGAGCCTTAACCCCAAAGATCCAGCACCCACTGGTGTACAGAAGTCAAAATCAAATGCTCAGAATAAAAAGGCGTGGCACACCTGCCCAGGCAGTTCATCAGCAGTTGTATAGACAGATCAGAAAAAACTAGCGTTTAGTATAAAAATTGTTTGTCAAAGGGTGTAATTTCTTACTTTCGTCCAGAGATCATAATTCTTCATGTTTCCGAGATTCTATGGAAAAGGAGAACAATGGAAAATAAAACTGATTATCCTCAAGTTATAAAAAAGAAAATACAGAGTGGTCATTGTTTGTAACTGATGATTTGTACCTCGACTCTATTTTATCTCTCATTTAAATTTTTTTTTTTTTTTTTTTTTTTTTTTTTTGCCATACTGGGGGTTAAACCCAGGGCCTCGTGCCTGCATGCTCTGCAAGTGCTGGACCACTGAGCTGCACCTCAGCCCATTTTTTTTTACTTTTTGAGACAGGGTCTCCCTAAATTATGCAGACTGCCTCTGGTCTCGAACTTGTGATCCTCCCGCCTCCACCTCCGGAGCCGAGCTGAGCTGCTGGGATTACAGGCGTGCGCCACCACGCCCGGCTCTCTCATTTAAATTTTTTAGGAGCTTTTGACTTTTTTTTTTTTTTTTTTTTTTTTTTTTTTTTTTTTTTTTTTTTTTTTTTGCCATACTGGGGGTTGAACCCAGGGCCTTGCTGGACCACTGAGCTGCACCCTCAGCCCATTTTTTACTTTTTGAGACGGTCTCGCTAAATTACACAGGCTGCCTCTGGTCTCAAACTTGCGATCCTCCTGCCTCCGCCTCCCAAACTGCTGGGATTACAGGCGTGCGCCATTGTTTGACGTTTTTATATTAAATTTTGAAAGCAAAAATAAAGGAGATAAATTTAAAAAGCATCAAACTATCTGTAAATCTCACTCCAATTGAATTGTTTTCTTACTGCTCTGTGTGTGTGTGTGTGTGTGTGTGTGTTTTGTTTTTTGGCGGTACTTGGGGGTTGAACCCAGGATCTTGCACACACTTTGCAAGTGCTCTACCAATGGGTTGCAACTACAGATCACTTTTTATTTTTTATCTTTGAGTCAGCTTCTTGCTAAATTACATAGGCTGCCTCTGGCTTTGAACTCAGGATCCTCCTGCCTCCACCTCCCAAATCACTGGGATTATAGGCATGAGCCACTGTGCCTGGCCTCAGTGCTGTATTAATGTTCAGTTAATGAGCATGCATCTTCAGTCAGGAGTCTTCTTTTTTCACTTAACAGCATATATACATTTTCCTAGGCATCAGTGTAGCTCATTATTGGATGCTGAAACTTCTTAATGCCTTTTGGTTTACAAATAATAGTAAAATAACTTTCTTCAGGTATATACTTTTTCCCTTGTGTTGAATTATTTCATTAAGAAATTCTCCAGAGAGGAATCACTGAGGGTATAAGTATTATCAAGGCTCCTAGTGACAGACATGCTGCTTTTTAACAAGGGTTGTCCTAATATGCAGAGCCTCAGCAAGGGGCCTCCACAAGTCTTCCACCCCACCTCCACCCCTGCATTGGCAGCCTGTGTTCCACCCCGCAGACGCTAGCAAGAGACTCTCAAGTTTGACTACTGTCTCCTCAACTCATTTATTTGTATTTTCTTCTTCTTGGTGCAGTGTGTCCACATTCTTTACCCATTTATCTATGGAAATCCAGGTTTTAATAATGAATTTGAATTATTTTATGGTTACTATATAACCTTGTGGCTGTAATATTTCACATTATGGTATTGTGTTCAGAATGTATAGGTAAAACACTCAACAACCATGTTCTGCATTTGCATTCTTAGAATTAGTTTTAAGCAGAACAAATTTCATAATCCAGAGCCCAGTTTATTAATAGTTTTTTAAAAGTCATGTCTGTATTACTGTGATGTTTAAGTGGCTACCATTAGAAATGTACACACAGTAGGAAATACATTATGTAAAAACTTAAGTCCTCTCTATCCTTAGCTTAAATTAAGGACAAACACTCCACCCTTACCTCAAGATGCCTATTTTAAAGAATATGTTTTTTCCATCAATAAATACTTTGTTTTGATCTAAGTTTGTTCATTCACTAGATGCCTTGACAGATTTAATGAAAAACCAAGGAATCTGACAAGAGCTCCTCAAAACAATGTCAGGCTTGGCTCATGTTACAAAAACTCCTCAATCTCAATAACAATAATCACAAAGCAGTTCTCCCCCACAAAAAAAAAAAAAAAAAAAAAAAAAAAAAAAAAAAAAAAAAAAAAAAAAAAAAAAAAAAAAAAAAAAAAAAAAAAAAAAAAAAAAAAAAAAAAAGGAAAAGAAGAGGAAAGGAAAGGGAAAGAAAGGAAAGGAAAGGAAAGGAAAGGAAAGAAAAAAAAAAAGGGAAAGAAGGTAGGCAGGCAGGCAGGTAATTACATTAAAAAATACCGCTTGGAAGGCCAAATAGACCATGGTTGATGTTAGGATTAAAGGGAGATATTTTTTCCCTTCTTTTATTCATTAAAAGGAGACATGAGAATCACAAAGAAATAGTTATCTGAGGCCAAAGGCTTGCACTTGCCTTCTCTGCTCAGCTCTTTCGTCTTCTCCTCATATATCACTCCCATTTCTTTCTCCTCCTGAAAGCGTAGCTGTAGCTGTTTGATCTCTTGATCATAGTCCTGCCATTCAGGGACAATCCGTACAGCTGCCTCCAGCTTGGGTTCTTTGGTCATTGGATTATTACACTTTGAAAACCCAATGAACACATTTCAGTTGAGTTGAAGAAAGTGTACACTAGACATAATTCAAATGTGTGTCTGGCCAAGCCAGGTGTGATGGTACATGGCTATAATCCCAGCACTTGGGAGGTGAAAGCAGGGAGAAAGCAAGTTCAAGACTAGCCATGCTACACAGAGAGACCCTGTCTCTCAAAAAGAAAAACAAAACACCATATGTAGCAATGGTGTATCTGTTCTTGGGTTACATATCCTAACTGGACAAAAAAGAGCCTCTACCAAGGAATATGCCCATGTGTCTGGCAGTTTGTCGTGCTATGGGGGCTTTTGTGTTGCTATGATGCCAAAAGCTATGCCATCAGTATTTCAGATACCAGCAGGGCCACCCATGGTGGACAGGTTTCAGCTGAACTCCCAGACTAAGTAAGACAGACTAAGGAGAAGGACCTGGCAGGCAACTTCCAAAACAATTAGCTATCGAAAATCCTATGAATAGCAGAGAAGCTACTGTCAGATATAGTGCTGGAAAATAAGCCCCCAGGCTAGAAAGCACTCAAAAGATGGTGAAGAGTTGTCTTCTCAAAGTAGAGTTGACCTTAATGATGAGAATGGAGTAAAGCCTCTGGGACCTCTAGTTGCTGATGTGGTATGACTCAAAATGAGAAGAAACATAGTGACTGCAACAATGAGCTCAAACATAAAAAGATCGTGTGCATGGCACAGTGTCAGGGAGTGCTTCATTCTGTTGTGCATAGGGTTGCTATGAGTTGGACCCAACTCAATGGCATTTACCAACAACAAACCAAGAAACTAAATGATTTATTAGCAGAATATGGTTGTTGTTGCTGTTGTCAGGTGTTATCATGTCGTGTCCAACTCATAGCAACCCTACATACAACAGAACAAAACATTACCTGACACTGTGCCATGCCTGGAACTATGTCAGTGCTTCTCAGCTATTCATAGGATTTTCAATGGCTGATTATTTCGGGATTGTATTGGGAATGGGCTGTCAAGTCCTTCTCCAATTTTTGTGATGCTGGGGACCTAACCCAGGGCCTCAGAGAGCGCAGAGCAGCACTCCACCAACTGAGCTAAGTTCCAGCCCAGCAGAATGTGGTACTGGGCTATATAAAGCTGTATTTATTTCTTCTGTAAAAAAGTTTTGGGGATCCATGGGAAAACAAGACAAGTAAAAGTCTATCGGGAAAAACGGCAAGGCACCAAGCCCAGCTAAAGACAAGTAGTGACTTCGCAATGACAATAACGGAAACAGTCCTATGAGGAACCCAGGGACATGGCTTCCAGCTGATGCAGAGAAGAGCACTGCTGAAATGACTGAGATGCTCCACAGCCCCACACCAGGGAATTACAAAAAGAGATTACAGCAGACCTTGGTGTCAACAACCATCCAGTCCACAGCACACTGGGGAAGATGTATAGACAGCTCACCAAATCAATTGTCTTTGCTCTTTTCTTAGAGGCATCATCACACCACGTCTCACACCAAAGCCATTCTTGAGGGAGTGATTTGATTGGCACCTGATGGATCATGTTATTGGGCAAATCCTGTAATGTAAAGGAAATGAAACACAAGAACCTAAACTTCTGGAGGAAATTGAAATAAGCAACTAAAAACCCTACCCATAATAAGCAACCAAACAACTTTAGCTTAAAACTCATCTGATTTGCCTATATGAAGGCCATAGCACGTGGCATCCGATCTAGTCAGATATCGGAAGCTAAGCATGGTTGGGTGTGGTTAGTATGTGGATGGGAGACTGCCTGGGAACACCAAGTGCTGTAGGCTTGGGAGAAGGACCAGGCAACCCATCCCAGAAATCAATCCGCCACTGAAAACCCTATGAATAGCAGAGAGGCACTGACAATAGTGTTTCATCTGTTGTATACAGGGTTGCTATGAGTCGGACACCAACTCAATGGCACCTAACAACAACAACAACTACAAAATAATTCCTATTTACTTTTTAAGTCCACTAGGTATAGAGGTAGTTCTTATAATTTATAGCTCTGAGTCACCCTTCTCTACTAAGCTTTGCTCCCAAACAGATGAGGCCTACATTTTTTGAGTTTGTCACAATAAAATGTTCCATTGTCCTAAGACTTACATGACAAAAGCAAACAAAAAAAAAACCACTAATGAATAAAATATGCAAAAATTATTCTGATACTTGTAAAGAATGATCCAGTCAACAATCTTTTATAGCCTTGTATGCAATGGTATAAAATAGATGATGGTTGTCTAGATCAAACCCTATTAATGAAAATTTAAAATTAGATTAAGATAATCAAATGCTAATGCAGATATATCCTAATTTCACTTAAAAGTTTTACAGACTGTTGAACTAGTAGTACTATAGTACAAAGCTGAATCAAGAACATAATATCAGTTTTAAATTTATATTCTGCTTGAAGGAGTAACACTCTATTTACAGTATTGGTAAATGAGACTAACAGGCTCACTGACAATAACTGGAAAAATTGAAGAAATCATGAAAAACACACACTTGGGATTGGGAGTGCATCTCAGTGGCAGAAGGTGTGCTTAACAAGTACAAGACTCTCAGTTCAATCTCCAGCAAAACTACACCAACAACAACAAAGAAAAAGAAAAGAAAAGAGAAAAGGAAAGAAAAGCACATGTTTGAAGGCATCAGAGACCCAATAAGACAGTAAAGAATTACTGGGCCAGAGAACAGAGGCTCACAGAGATAGTCCTAGAATATGCCAGGTTGTTCTACCAGGGTCATATGGTGCTCGTAATGGTTTTATGAGGAATCTAAAAGCCACGCGGGCCTACGGAAACAAAGATTTGTACATAGAGTTTATGATGGTTGAGGGGAATTCTAGCAAAATCAGCTTTGGGCTGGAAACTAAAGGAACACAACCCGATTTAGAGTGAGCCACATATAGGCCCACTATGACTGCAGTCCAACTTCAAATAATGAAAATCCTAAAACTCAGCCAAGCATTATGCCACACAGCTGTAATTCCAGCCACATGGGAGGCAGAGACAGGAGGATTGCAAGTCCAGAGGTAGCCCACATAACTTAGACCCTGACTCAACCTAAAAAGTAAAAAAGGGGTTAGGGATGCAGCTCAGAGGCAGAGTATTTACAAAGATTGTGTAAGACCCTGGGTTCAGCCCTCAGTACTGGGAAAAAAAAAAATCTTAAAACTGGATTAAAATAATCCTGGATATCCAGAGCCCCTAAATTCCAGGCAAAAAGAAATACAAATTCTGTTGGATGTACCATTATTATCAGCCTCAAATTATTTCTACAAATGATTCACAAAAATAATACCTAATACTGTAGAAAATAGACACATGATAAATAACATGAACAAAAAGAGCAAAAATAACAGGCAATAGAATCAGATCCACAGTAATTCCGTAAATGAGAGCTAGCAGGTATCATACACAGACTTTAAAGTAAATATATTCACTCTATGTCAGATTAAAAGAAAAAAAAAAAAAAAGCACTGAGAATTTCAGCACAGAGCTAAAATCAAAAATTGCCCAAACGGAAACACAAAATGAAAATATCATAACCAAAACAAAGAACAAGCAAAAAACTAAACAAATTAGACAGGAACTAATAAGAATAAAGCACAGAGAGATTAAAATAAGGGAACAGACAAAAGGAAAAGAAATACAGAGTGTGATAAAAGAGGTTTAACGTATATGTAACTGGGGTACTAGGGACAAGGAGAGAACAGGGCAGAAGCACTATTTCAAGAGCAATCAGAGAATTACTTTTAATTTAATGAAGCCCAGATTTAAGAAAATCTAATAAAACCAAGTAAGGAAAACATACGTATATTAGAGAGAAATTTGGTGAAACTCAACACAAAGAGTAAGCATAGCCAGAAGAAATCAATAGATAATCTTCAAAGGGGAAACCAATTTGAATGTCAGGTAACTTCTCAAATGAAATCCTGGAAATCAAAAGACAATGGAAAAATAAATTGCAAAATCCTGAAAGAAAATAATTTGTCAAGCTACAATTTTAAATTCAGTGAAAATATACCATAACAATAAGAGTAGAGGCTGAGGGGGTGGTTAGTTCAGTGGTACAGTGCTTGCCTGGTACAGGATACATGAGTCCCTGGGTTCAATCCCCATACAATAAAAAATAAAAAATAAAAACAACAACAACAACAAAAAAAACCCACTACAAAAAAAACCCACTATAAACCCACTACAAACCCACTATAAAGTATCAAAGACCTAAATGCCAAAATGAAAGACTTTAAACTATAAAATTCTTAGAAGAAAATATGGGGGAAATTGATACAATACTAGATTTGGCAATGAATGCTTGGATATGATAGCAAAAGCATTTGCAACAAAAGAAAATCATAACGGGAGAAAATATTTGCAAATCATATATGATAATGGATTAATATTCATAATATACAAAGAACTCATGCAACTCAACAACAAAAAAAGACAAAACAAATCAATTAGAAAATGGGCAATAGCGAGGTGCAGGAGCACACACCTGTAATCCCAGCAATTTGGGAGAGGGAAGCAGGTAGATCTCTAGTTCAAGGCCAGACGTAGCCTGCACAACATACTAAGCCCCTGACTCAAAATAAAATTTAAAAGGTGGTGGAGCACTTGCAACGTATGTGCGAAGCCCTGGGTTCAACCCTCAGGTATTCCCCCTACCCCACAAAAACGGGGCAACAGATTTGAACAGGTATTTCTCCAAAGGTTACAAATGAATGACCAATAAACACATGAAAAGATGCTCAACATCATTTGTAACTGGGAAAATGAAAATCAATCACAAAAAGATTCCACTTCCCACCCAATTAGGGTGGCTAATATATTTTTTAAATTGGAAAGTGGAGGAAAACAAGAGTTGTTAAGAATATGGAGAAAACGGAATGCTTGTGCATTTCTAATAGGAATGTAAAATGGTGCGGCAACTATGGAAAAAAAGTTTGGCTGTTCCTCAAAAAGTAAACACAGTTAACACATGATTCAGGAGTTCCATTTCTTGGTATATATGCAAAATAACTGAAAGCAGGAACCCACATTCTTGTATCAATGTTCATAGCAGCCTCATACACAATAGTAAGAAGGTGAAAATAAGCCAAATACCCAAGAATAGAGGAACTAGTACACAAAATGTGGTATATAGGTATAACAGAATATTATCCATCTTAATAGGACAGAAATTCTGACATAAGTTATAACATAGATGAACCTTGAGGACATTATGCTAAACGCCAGACAAAAATGGTAAGTATTATATGATTTCACTTACATGAGAATAAGCAAATTCATACTGACAGAAAGTAGAAAAGAGGTTACCAGGGGTTGGACAGTAGATAAGGTTCAGTTATTATTTAATGGGTGCCACAGCCATTTCTAACCATATTTTCTGACAAGGTCTGGATATGGGGAAGAGGGGTTCAAGGAACTCATCTTCCAAGAAATGGATGGGGATGAAGATAAGGAAAATGTGCTTTTTGCTTTCTAGGAATAGGATTACTGCTTCTAATTATTATGATTACTTTATGTTTAGGACTAATACTCATAACTAATATTGTATTAAACTCTAATGAAACAAATGCTGAAAGAATGACACAACTGAGGGAATTTGTAAATGAATTAGAAGTAATGACCTCCAATTGTAAAGGTTATGTGGACAATATTCTAGTTAAAGCTGACCAGCAACTTCCACCCTGGAACCCAAACATTAAGTGATTTATGCTTCAGCTGCAACAGGCTAAGTTGTTAGCCCCTAATTGGATTGAAGTGGCCCAATTTATGATAGCTAAGGTTTACAAAGAAAGTATAGAGCAATTAAAAGAAGACACAGGCCTGTTCCCTCAGTACAAAAGTCTCCTTGACAATTTATGGCTCCCAGCTGGGGATAAGAGTAAATACACAACATGGAGAGGTGCTTATCTATCTAAAGGCAGACCTTGGTTCCCAGCTATAGGAAAAAAGTAAAGGCTGATGTTTTGGGCTGCCTGAACCTCCACTGCCTTACACAAAAACATATAATGAGCAAGGGGTTAAAGTGATAAATAAGGATAGAGTTCAAACACCCTATTATAGCTTATCATTTATAAAAAACCTGAGAAGAGATGGACCTTCCAGGTGTTTGTTATCTAACAATAACGAAGTTTATGCTTTGAACTATAGGTTGTTATGATTAACAAGTGCTTGTGAAACTTTTTTTTAATGAATAACTGCATGTGCTATTCTTACTGCTTGCATGACCTAAGCCTAATAAGATTGTATAAAACACTGAGCTATTTGGGAAATAAACGGAAAAGATTCACACTGCCTCCGAGCTGCTGTGTTTCTGTTACCCATCGCCGCCAACTCCTCACCCGCCTTTGGGAAACCCTGGATCCTTAGGCTGCAGCTCGGACTGCGGAAAATGGGTATAGAGTTCAAGTTTGGAAAGATAGAAAAGTTCTGGAAATGGATGTTGGTGCAAGTTGCATAACACTGTGAATGTACCTAATGCCATTGAACTGTATGCGTTAAAATGGCAGAGATGGTAAGTTTCATGTTATGTACATATTACCATGATCAATAATAATGATAAAGGTAAAATAAGCACTTTTAGACAAATAAAACAAACAAAAAACATTGTTACTAGTTGGTCAGACAGAAGGAAAAGCTAAAGGATATTCTTCAAGGTTCCCATATGGAAGCCTGGAAATACAAGGGAGAATGTGGAGTACAATAAAGAATAACTCTGTGAGTAATTTAAATCTAATACATACAGACTATATTAAAAAAGAATATTCACATCTTCCAGGGTTTAAAATACAAAGACATCTACCCAGGCATGGTGGAAAATGCCTGTAGGCCTAGCAAGTAAGAGGCTGAGGCAGGAGGATGGTGAGTTTCAGGCTAGCCTAGGACAGACACATAGTGAGTCCTTCTCTCAAAAATAAAATAAACATAAATTTCATATATATTTTTTAAAATAATTATATATTTGGATAGAGAGTAACATCTAAAATACGTTACAAGGTATCTAGATGGGGATAATGATAAATGGAGTAAACTGGATCTCACTGGTTAAAACGTTGCCTGTGGATTTGCAGCAGGAAGCATGCTTATGCAGATTTTTAAGCCCAGCTCTATATGGAATGAACCAGAATCTGTCATTGTAGGACCAAGGAATTAATATTTTAATAAGTTCTCTAGGTAACTCTACTATGTGTGCTAAACTTGAGAAGCACCATTTTGATGGTTTTGCACAATATGGGAGGCAACTAAAATATACCATTAAGACATTTGCAAGGTCAGAAATGCATACTGTCATCTCTAGAATAATCATTAAAAGAACTGTAAATAAGAATGTCAAGTTTGGTGGTGGTACACACCAGTAATCCTAGCACACGGGAGGCTGAGGCAGAAGGATCCCACATTTGAGGCCAGTCTGTTGGGCTACATAGCAAGGTCTAGATTAGACTGGGCTACATAGTGATACCCTGTCTCAAAAAAACAAACAAAAAGCAAAACAACAAGAAAAAAAGAGAGAGAGAAAATTAGAAAAACAATTATCAAGTAAAATAAATTGGAAAAAAAGAAACAATGAAGAACATTAGTGAATTACAAAAACAAACACACACATGTAGAGAAGACTAGCAACATTAAAAGCTAGTTCTTTTCAATAACTGACAAAACAGATTAATTTCCAGTGAGTTAATCAGGAGGGAGAAAAAAGAAAACACAAATAAGCAATGTCAATTTTTTTCAAAAGGGTACCAGTACAGATTATACAGATTTTAGTAAGGTAACTGGTGTGATGGAAACATTCTGGCTCTTGGTCTGCATTTTTCAAAACCAATTAACCAGTATACTCAAGATCTTAGCATATTGTTATATGTAAGTTATACCTCAATAAAAATGATACTGAAAGGACTTAATGACAGTATGTTAGAAAAAGTTAGAAAATACCCTAACAAAAATACTGATAAAGAGCCAGGCATATTGGTGCACATCTGTAATCCCACCACTCTAGTGACTGAGGCTAGATGATCAAAGAAATAAAATACCAACTGTCCTATAATTCTTAAAGAAACTGGATTCAAATTTTAAACACAAAACTCTAGACTAGCTAGGAGTGGTGGCTCACACCTCTAATCCCAGGAACACAGGAGGCAGTTACAGTAGGATCACAAGTTTGAGGCCAGAAGCAGCCTACATAACTTAGTGAGACCTTATCTCAATATAAAAAAGGGGGGGGTGGGGAGCGAAACTCAGTAGTAGAGCACTTGCAAAGTACTGGGTTCAGCCTCCCAGTACTTAAAAAAATAAAGACATAAAAAAATTGAGAACAGGCCAGGTGCAGTTGTAGAAGCTTGTAATCTCAGCTTCTTGGGAGTTGAGGCAAGAGATCAATTTGAAGCCAGGAGTTCAAGGCCAGTCTAGACAACATAGGGAGACACACTTCAAAAAACAAAAACAAAAAAAAATCGAATGCAGGATAAATGTACTACTGTGGATACCTGCATAAATTGTAAATCTATAAAGAAAAACAAACAGATTAATTACCATAAAAATCAGGATGCTAGTTACTATTGTTAGACATGAAGGATTCTGGAATGTTGGTAATGCTCTAGTTCTTGAATGGGGTTCTGGTTTACGGGCATTTACGTTGTAATAATTCCTTGTTATATATGAATATTTATGAATTTGCATATTTTTGTTTTATGTACTCTTCTTTATGGATGATACATATCACAATAAAAGTTCAAAAAATTTTGGCTGAGGGTGTGGCTCACTGGCAGAGCACTTGCCTAGCACATGCAGGGCCTCGGTATGAAAGAAAAAGAAACTTGCAGCTGGTCATGGTGGCATACCTGCAATCCCAACACTCAGGAGCTGAGGCAGGAAGATCATTAGTTCAAGGCCAGCCTGGACTATAAATTCTAGGACAGCCTAAACTACACAGTGAGAAATTGTCTCAAAAAATCCACCAAAAAAAAAAAAAGAAAAGAAAGAAAATTCATTTATGCCCCCCAAATATATATGCATATATGCTTAAAGTATGTGAAATACATATCTAAAGTACTTAAACTATAACCTTACCTCTGAAAAATGCCTAGAATAAATGAACAGTCAGCTAATTTTGAAACACACCATAGTTTCTGACACAGAAAAGTGGGAAACTGTGATGCTATATGCTATAGTGTGAACTGTGAACTATTACTTCATTGTTGTTGTTGGATGCCATTGAGTTGGGCCTGACTCATAATAACTATGCACAACAGAAAGAAACACTCCTTGACACTGTGCCATGCCTGGCACCATGTCAGTGCTTCTCTGCTATTCATAGGGTTTTCAATGGCAGATTGTTTCAGGAGTGGATTGCCAGGTCCTTCTCCCTAGCCTGCAGCACTGGTGTTCCCAGGCAGTCTCTCACCCAAGGGCTAACCAGGCCAACCCTGCGTAGCTTCCGAAATCAGGCAACATTGAACACCAGGGTGCTATGGCTGCAGACATTTAGTTCATAAAGCTGAAAAAACAAACTGCTCCTAGCAGGAAAAGGAACAAATCAGATGAGGCTGAGAACACAATTAAAAGGTAAAGAAATGGTTCAGAAATGCAGCATCGTCCTTCTGTCTCTCTCCCTCATCAAATACCAGGTCTCTGGTATTTTTCACTACTGGTATGCTTTCTTTGAGATCTGATATAAAGCCCACATGCCTTTTCACATAGAAACAAGACAATGAAGACACTGTTCAGAGAGAGTAGAGACTGAGATTCAAGTAACACTTCATTTTCTGACACACACTATATACCCATATCTGAAAACATTATCCATAACAAAATAGCTACTTACTTGATCAAGATTTGAAAGACTGTTGGGATCTTGGCTCAGACCTTGGTACTGTCCCCTGAGTCTGTCACCAGCAGCTATTTTCCTAAATTTCTTCAAATCCACAACATACAGAGCACTGAATAGAGAACATCCACTTGTTACAACTAATCACAGACTAGTGACAGAAAAAACTAACCCCACTGAATAATGGAATACGTCACTAGTCAAACATCCTAGATTCTCTTTGAAAAGGTAAGCTGCAGGATGATAAGAGTTAAGGTTAGTATGTGCTACTTTGAGGAAGTCTAATGAAGTTATTGCAAAATGCACACCCTGCTGCCACTAGCTCACTTTGGTCACTGTCCTTCATTTAACTGCCTTCCAAGGAAATAATTTCTGATGAAATTTCTAAAATGCAGCAGGTTTGGTAATAAAACTGTCATAAGTGATATGCAACTATTTGTCAAAGGTATCCTGATGATGTCTTAAATGTTACTGGGAGAAAACCTCCACAGGGTTACAGTTCAGCTGGACCAGGAACATAAAAGTATGAAACTTAAATCACTAGGTCTCAGCATTTATTTATTTATTTATTTATTTATTTATTTGTACTGGGGAGTTGAACCCAGGGCCTCATGCATGCTTTTTTGCAAGCGCTCAACCACTGAGCCATACCCTCAACCCCTCACCATTTACTTTTGCATATGCTGCATTCTACAGGTGCCCCAACCTTAGAAATATTCCAAATTACATTTCTCCCAGAGAAAATAACAGACTATTCAGAAATGCACTGAATGTATACACTGTTTGATCTAAAAGGTCTTCTTCTAGGATACTATCCTACAAATATATTTGAAATATGAAAAATAATATAAACATTTATGCTAGAATAATATGCAGCTCAAAAAAGGAATAAGGTCTTCTCTATACATAGATACAAGATTTATATGACATTATGTATAAGAAAAAAAGGCAAATTACAACATGGTGTAAGGAGAATGCGATATTTTGTTTAAAAAAGGATACATGTTCATAGCTATTTAAGTAAATTAAACTCTGGAAAGACAGGTAGTAAATAAGTAGAAGAGGTCATCTGTTGTGAGAGTGGGAACTGGACAAAAGACGGGATTAGGAAGGTTATTTTCACTGTGTATTTTTTATAATTTTCATTTTTAAGCCATGTTAATGCATAACCTATTCATAGGGGTTTAAACCTACAAAAAGTTGGGCTCAGGTTTGGGTACAGGTATTCAGTATGTTAAAATGTAGAGGGTTCAGATTTAGTTCAGGTTTAAAATTTTAATTCTATATGTAGACAGAAAAATTTTTTTCAATTTTTATGTGTAATCAAATAACTAATGATACAAAAAGGAAAAAAAAAATCACCCAACATTAAAAGCTGAACCCAATTTTTCACTGAATTCAGGTTCAGAAAATATCTGAAAATTAGATAACCCAGATTGGGGTCAGGGTTTGGGGTCAGACTGAGCCCTGCTAGCGACACACAGGATTTGAACTTGAACAGAACCCAAGGAATTTTAATATATTGAGCCCCCACCCGAACCTGAACCCAATTTTTCAGTTTGAAGCCCTATCTATTCATAATTTGAAATACACAAACTTAACTTTGGAGAAAAGAAAACCAGACAATGTTAGAAGTACTCATTTTTCAGTACCTGATATGATACTTCCGTCCCGCTAAATGACTGGCCCAGTACCCTGACTTCCAGAACCTATAACCATCCATTTCTCTTCTGCTATCGCAGAAAGGAGTATAACCATAAGGGGCACCATCCAAATTAAAATCTCGTAACTCCTTCAGATCTGTCCGCACAATCTGGAGAAAAGAAAATCAAAAGTCATTTGTTAAGCAACCATGCAGATGGTTCTGATGTGGTTTCCTTAAAATATACACTGTGTCACATAGGGTGTCAGGGAGCATACCTCAGGGGGTAACAGCACAAGCTCCAGTGTACAAAGCCTGGATTCTCCCATCCACTAGCTGGTTGCCCTCAGTAATACATAAAACACCTCACCTAGCATGTGACACACAGTATTCTAAGTATTCAAAAGGAGTAAAAACAAAGCAAATTACTTGGGCTCCCTGTCCCTCAGTTTCCTCATCTGTAATCTGGAGGTAATGACAGCACCTATTTCACAGGGTTGTTAGGAGGCTGAGATATGTTAATTTATGGACAGAAGTGGACTAATGCCTTGCTCATCCTAAGTGCTCAACAAGGAATAAATGTGGCTGCATTAGATTCAGGAGCGCATGCTTTAGGCTGAGCCATCTGAGGCAGGGGATTCCAAAGAGCTAGGCAAAGCTTCTGTCCAGATGACTTCTGAACACATTGTGTCACTTCCCTTGAGGTGACAGATTCAGGTTTCAGCTGAGGAAGAAGCAGAAGGGTGCAGAGTATAAGTGTGCTTATGCGTCGGCGTCTGCTCTAAAATCACAATGCCCTCTGTGTAATTAAGTCAAAGCCAGACAGCAGGGAGAATATCTGCAGCATTCCTTAATGTCAGGGCAAAGCATCACTCTGAGCTTCAGTTATCATCCATGCCAATCACATCTATTTTAGCCAGACATGATGATGTATATGTGTAGTATCAGTACTCGGGAAGCTGAAGTGGAAGGATTGAGAATTCAAGACCAATCAGGGCAACATAGAAAAATTCTGTCTCAAAATAAATAAATAAATAACTAAAGATGATGCCCAACTACTGTTAAATCTTAATTTTCATTGGACACAGTGACACATGCCTATAATCCCAGTGACCTGAGAGGCATAGGCAGGAGGTTCACAAGTTCAAGGTCAGAGGCAGCCTGCATAACTTAGCAAGGCCCTGTCTCAAAATAAAAATGGGCTGTGGGTGTGGCTCAGCAGTAGAGTGTTTGCAAAAACATGTATAAGACCCTAGATTTAAGCCCCTAGTACTGCAAAACAAACAAATAAACAAAAAACAAAAACCTTTTCTAATTCTTAGCTCTTATGTTAAATGAATTAAGGTAAGACAGCATACAACAATGTTAAAAAGACACACAAAAAAATGAAAAGGAGATGTACTAAATGCAAATAAAATTTAAAAAGTGATCACATCTGGGTGATATCTTTCCATATTTTCTGAATATTAGTGCAAAATAAGCAGGGGAAAGCCCCTAGCTGGAAAACAGCATTTAAAAAGAAAAAGAAATCTGTCACATTTAATACAAAAAATTAAAATCTAGCCTTTAAGAGCTTACCTGATCAGCATCCACAAATAGGAATTTGTCAACAACAAGTGGGAAAAGGACATCCAGAAAGAGGATCTTGTAGCCCCAGATAATACGCTGTTTTTCAGTCTGCTGATGAAGCCACCGAGGCCATTTGTACTGAACAAGCTCATACTGGAAATTGTATTCGTTTGCCATGTATGGTATAAACTCCTATTTTTAGCACAGGGAACGACAAACAATTATCCATTCTGATTAAGAAAACTGCTTAATGTAAGTTAATCACCATTATTATGGTACAAGTAGAACACATGTACCAAAAACAGAGGTCTAACAAAGTTGATGCCAACTCACTTGTGGCTGCATAAAAGAATACATATAAACCTCTGTCAAATCCCCATTTCTTTATGATTTTTGATCACTACATAAAATGACAAATCTATAGGTAAAGGATCTACAACTCTGTGTGTGTGTGTGTGTGTGTGTGTGTTAAAGGTCCATGAACTTTAAGTCCATTGGTTTATATTTGATTTTAGTAAAACATTTTTTGAGCTTGACTCTAAGATTTTTTCTTTTCTTTTCTTTCTTTCTTTTTTTTTTTTTTTTTTTTTTTTTTTTTTTTTTTTTTTTTTTTTTTTTTTTTTTTTGTAGTACTTGGAAGTTCAACCCAGGGCTTCGTGCTTGCATGCTTTGCAAGTGCTGTACCACTGAGCTGCACCCTAAGCTCATATTTTTACTTTTTATTTTGAGACAGCGTCTCACTAAGTTACACAGGCCACCTTTGGTCTTGAACCTGCTATCCTCCTGCCTCTCCCTTCCGAGTCACTGGGATTACAGGTCTAAGATTTTCTTAAGGCTAGATCTAACTTGGGGAATGACACAGCAACACCAAACTCTGGACAAAGTTGTTGCCATTAATAAATAATTTCTTTGGGTTTTACATACCAGTTCCTTCAGGGGAACAGAAGTGAACTGCTAATCTAGAAGAAACATTACTGAACACATTAAGAGTTGTTTAGCAAATTCTACAGGGAAAATAAAAAATATGTTAAAAAGTCAATTCAGATGACAAGCCCTGGCTGGCACACATAAGTCAGGAAGCTAGCCAAGTGTGCTTTTGCCTGGCACAGATGCAGGATCACCTCCACACATTCTGGCCATGGTTCATAGGGTTAATCATTCTCCTCCAACTAAACCACTGCTGTACTTTTTTCCTTCTCCCCCCCCCGCCCAGTACTGAGGGTTGAACCCAGGGGTCACACACATGCTAGGCAATTGCTCTACCACTGAGCTGCACTCCAAGCCCTTTTTCAATTTTTTATTTGAGACAGGGTCTTGCTAAGTTGCACAGGCTACCTGTGCCCTCAAACTCGTGATTCATCTGCTTCAGCCTCCTGAATGGCTGGGATTAAAGGCGTGTAGCACAGTCGTTGGCTGTTGTTGTACTTTCTAAGATATGTATGCTTCAGAGGAAGGAAATGTTTCACTAAAACAATGCTTCATACAAAAGGCATATTCTCCAAGCTTCAAACAGGTCTCTATTTTGTGTTTAGTTTTATAACTGTTACCCCCAAACAGAGCAATCTGGAAGAAAATAAACATAGAAACACACAACTAAATTGGAGTATCTTAATAAAAAGATAATATTGCTAACGTGGTGGCTGACACTTGTATCCCAGCAACTCGGGAGGCAGAGGCAGGAGGACTGTGGGTTCGAGGCTAGATGCAGCCAGTATAACTTACTTAGACTCTGTCTCAAAATGAAAAGTAAAAAAATGGGAGTACAGTCTAGTGGTAGAGTGCTTGCAAAGTATGTGCAAAGCTCTGGGTTCAATCCCCAAGTATTACCAAAAAGAAAAAAAAAATGTGAAGTGTAGAGATAAAGTAGTAAAGAATATATTATATTGTAAATATCTCCTTAATAAGAATATTTTCCTTTTCTCCATGAAACAAACCTTAAATGTGGGGGACAAATAATTCTTCAAGAACCAGAATTTCACAGGAGTCTTGGTATTCTTCAGCACTGATAGCATCATTATGCTGCCAAACAGAAACAAATAATAATTTTCCAATGCTTTTTAACCTCAACATTAAGCACAGGCAATCACAGGACACCATACAAGATAGCATGGTAAAGCTAACTCATGACTCAATTAGGCAAAGGGAGACCTTTAGTCATAGAAAATACATGTATTCCTACATGTATCTGACTGATAGAGGCAAATGTTAACTTTGTTGTACCTTGAAATAACTGCTTCATGAACTGATACACTGATTATGACACAGGTTAACACTAGAGGTTATGTTAGTTGACTCATTCCCCAAACACCCCTGTCAAGCCACAGCAGCAGTTGGTACTGAGGAAAAATGTATGTCCACAGTCTTCCTCAGCCTGTACAGAGTGCCCTACAAGGGAGGAGATCAAAGGGAAGCAAAAGGGTACAGGCTTAGGATTCCTGAGTCAAGGCATTGAATAAAATATTATCACTGTCATTTTTTTTTTGGTAGATATTTCTTAGAAATAAGAGGGCTAAAAATAAGAAAAATGATATTTTGATAAATTTCTGTACAAGATTTATAGTGAAAGATTCAAAGGAATAAGAGTTCTGACAATCAGGAAAATGTCTTTCAGGGAGCACTGTCTTTAGAGACAAGCCCTCCTGGCATGGCAACAAGCTGATCTGACAGTGTTCCTCTCTGATGGCCACTACATCAGCCAGTCCATGCCTGTGGCTTCTCCTGCCCCTGGCTGTGTGCCTAGGTGAGTCCCTTCCCACTGCAGGTCTTTATTTGTTTGTAAATTAGAGGTGTTCTTACAGGAAAACTAAGGTCTCTCCTGGGTCTAAAATCCTGCGGCTCTGCGGAAGGCAGTAAAGTGTCACACGGTCCTACTCTACATTCTATGCCAATCCCCTAGTTTCTGGGTTAAACAATATTTTATGGCTAAGTAAACATCACTGTCTATAAGTACATGGGACATTAAAGGTCTTCACCATTATAACATCCACACAGAGGCATTCGCTACTAAACTCAACTTCATGGAGTTGACAAGATCAAAACAAGCAGGCTTACATGTGACAAGCTATTCAGAGTCCTGAGAGCGCTCCAAAAAACACACAAATATAATGGGAAGAAAACTTTTTCTCTGGAAATAATACTGTGACATTTACAATAAGACTAACCGAAGAAATCTTTCGTAGAGATGACCAGATGCAACAGAGAAAATGTTAATGATGTCATCTTTATCTTGTTTCACTTCCTCAGTCTTCTGTCCTCCAGAAAAGCCCCTGTAACAACAGAGGTAAAAACAGGCCCCCTGGGAATGCTAGCCAAACACACAGTGCTTTAAAGAGAGGGGAGTATGACAGTGCCTTCCCATTGCTGCCCTACTGGAAGACTTAATAGGAACAGGCTCAAGCACCCAGCACCCTGGGAGTGGGTAGAGACCAAGAAAAGGCCACCCACAGGGGAACAGGGAGGGTGCTTGCCCCAGGGCACCACGGCACTTTAGGAACACATGGAACACAGGCTGCTCCACAGAAAGCAGGCAAACTGGGAAGTAAACTGAGTAAGTACCATCACCTCTCTCAGGAGCAGGCCCAGCCCAATAGCAGGAAAGAGTATGGAGCAGAAGTTCAGCAGGAGGAGGCATTAACCTCTCTTAGATAATCATCTGGAAAAGACTCATCTACTCCAAATGGCTATGTGAAGCAGAATATGAAAGGCCCAGGCAGAAGTAGCATATCAAAAGGAGGTGGGATTGATGGCACTTATCTCTCAGTATTTCCTTAAAAATATAACTTTTTTATGATGCCAATTTACCATCTGAATGAGTCCCAAAATCCAGATTCGTTCTCATTCGTTCCATCACTCAACAAGTCTTCATTCACCATGTCTGCCTTCTTCTGAACCTGCAATCGTATGTGACGGATCTTATTCCTATTAGTAGGTCTAACAGGCAAACCTGACTTGCCTGAATGTAAACTGTGAGCGACCAATCCTCCCACCAAGGTCTGTCAGCGTTCAACAGAAGTGTCCTCATTAGGTGCCACCTGAGAGTCTGAGGAAACAGCCCCCTCTTCCAACTGAACAATGATCATTCTCAGTTTGTATAATAAGCAAAGCACCTCATACTCAGCTGTGTGGGAAATGCAGTCGCCGAACTAGACGCAGACTTCCTCCAGCTGACAATGAGGGTTAGGAAAGAGTGTAGACTACTGGAGCAGTCAGCAAAGATGCGTCTCAGTCAAAACCTGTTTTTAGGATTTACTAACATAAACATGGGCTAAATCTCTACAGCATAGCCCTCTACTCAACCACACATGGCTGACGTTAAGTTTTACTGTGCATGAAGATTATTTATTCCACAATACATTTTACTTTAAGGCTCTAAGAACTTCAAAATCTGAGGGCAGAAAGCAAAAGAAATTAAATAAAACTATCATTTTATTGTTTCTGAAATTTTCACTGGCATTTTGCCCAATATGCTATAAACAAACCCATCAACTGTACAATGAACTGTAGCTACACAAGTGACATAGCCTCCTTGAGAACATTTTATGTAAAAATGGGATGGGTACTGCTCACACAGATTACATAAAAGGTACAATACCTTGGTTGGACAAAGCCACAACCTCACAGTCATTAACACATTTTGCCTTATGGTACCATTCCTACAACTGCTACAGTAAATTCCAAAGGGAAAGGTGAGCTGTTTTTTTAAGATAATGAAGTGGTCACCATGAAATGTTCTAAGCCACCCAGTGGATGCCCGAAACATTAGATAGCATAGTATCCTACATAAATTGTACTTATACATACAAATTTAATTTATAACTTAGGCACAGTAAGAGAATCACAATAACTAACAGTAAAAAAGAACAATTCTAACAAAATATTTTAAAAATAATGTAAATAGGGTCCCTCTCTCTTGAAAGAGTCCAGACAAATAGTAGCATTTTCAGACCATGGCTGAATGAAACCTTGGATAAGGAGAGACTGATGTCTGTATTTTTTACATGAGCACCTCTGAATAATAGAATGCAGCTACTTTTACCAACTATAAACTAGCAGCCACCTTCGCACAGTAAACTCACCTTCACTTTAATAATTTTGCTTTTGAAGTTGTTGAGGATGACTACAACTTCATCAGCATCAGAAGGAGAATCTGTACCATCATGGCTTAAAGAGAAAAGCAAGATATTAAAAGTCACAATTCTCAAAATGCAGTAAGTGGTCAGACAACAACCTGCCATACTTGCCCATCATTCTTTTTCATGAGTCTTTCAGAACCAATCACTTTCTCTCAGTCTGAGGGAAGCCCCTTCAAGGTGCCCAGGAGTGGGTATGGAAATCTGTCTCCATATGAGTCGAGTGCTCAGACAACCTTCTAAAACCCTCCTTTAGGCTACCTGACATGGAGAGGCTCCCAGGAGTGTCAAGCACATGATGGGCACTGAACAACCGTATGTGTTTGAAGTTCTGAGCCCCACAGAGCACCAAGCAGGACAAGAGGGGATGGGCCACTGAACTACCACTGGAACTATCTCACTTATCCCATTTGATGAGAACAGTTTTATAAAGAAATCTACTTTCTCCTTCTGTCTAGAGGCATACCATCAGCTGAGTCTAGACCTTGTAGTCAACTTGGTGACTCCAGTAGGAAAAACTATTACCCATTCTATTTGCAGGCAGATGGGAACAAAGGGGGAAAAAGTGAAAATAATGCTTTCCCATGAGAAGCACAGGAAGATGGGAACCCTAGCAAGACAGGGAGAAGGTACCACAGCCCTAAGGAAGGAGGATGGGCAGGAGCACACAGAAGGAATGGAGTTTGAAAACAAAACCAAATTCTGTGAAACTCTATATATAAAAAACATTTTAGAGAAAATTTTACTCTTTATAATAAAGACATGATTATAATACAAAAGCCTCCTATGTTCTCGATAAGAAATACCTACTAAGCCAGGCACAGTGACATATGCCTATAGTCTCAGCTATTTAGGAGGCTGAGGCAGAAGGATTGTATGGGCCCAGGAATTCAAGGCCAAACTGGGCAACACAAGATAACCCTGTATAAAAAAAAAAATTTAAATTAAAAAAAGAAAGAAAAGAAAAGAAAAGAAAAGAAGGAAGCAAGGAAGGAAGGGAGGGAGGGAGGAAGGAAGGAAGAAAGGAAACAGAAAGAGAGAAAGAAAAAAAAGAAGAAACATGCAATAACCAAATTACTTTCATGTGTGTTGGATAAGACACTATGGAGCCAAGGCAGGTACACACAAGGGAATGTTTCCAACAAATACTAATGAAAATCATTCCCTAAATAAATTGATACAGTATGTCTTTTCATATAGCTTAGGACCTATGTAAACTGTTAAGCAGAATTTAGACCAAACTTCTTTAAAGGCAGCATATTTTTTTAAATAACGAATATGTGTAGTAAACCTGAAGGCAAAAACCTGGTCACTAATAGCACATTCTAAGAACACTTCTACATAACCACAGCCCCAGGAAGACCAGTGGAGACTGCAAAGTTTCTTGGCCAAACCACACACATACTGTGTATCTGCAAATCACCTGAGGTCAAGACATGTATATTCTTAGGGTAGAAATGTTTGAATATTTATTCCTTTTTTCCTTTCACCATCTGTGTATTGTCTGCATCAGTGACAGAATGATTTCCTCTGGAATAGTGTTAACAAAAAGGAAATCACTGAAGAATAAAACCTGACTTATTTATTAGTGGGCTAGGGTTTAACTCAGTTGGCAGAACCATGCTCCACACTCTCTGAGGTCCTGGGTTTGATCCCCAGCACTACAAAAAGGGGAGAAGAACGTGGCTATCCACTCCCCAAAGCAATCCCAAAACAATCAGCCATTGAAAACCCTATGAGGGTCGCTATGTGTCAAACCTACTTGACAGCACCTAAGAACAACATATTTATTAGAACAATGTTGGGGAGTGTTTCATTCTGTTGTATATAAGGTCGCTATGAGTCAGACCCAACTCGATGGCACTTAACAACAGCAACATATTTATTAGCATTTATACCTCTTATTACACAACTCTCCCCTAAAATTCCTTCTACATTTACGTTCCTGGAAAGTATTTGTTTGGTCACATGTATAACTATAAATTAAATGCCTCATGCCTGGGAAAATGCCAGGTAGTACCTAACCAATTAGGGCTGATTCTTATTCAAAATGTATCTCCATCACTTAATCCTACCTGTAGATTCTATAAATATCTTCAGAGCGTCCCTTCCTCAGTCTGAGGATCCAAGCTCCTGGGTTGGCTTTTAGTTGAAAGTAGCCCTACAACAAGAAGAAAAGTAAAATTTTATTTTTCACTAAAATATCAAAATGCTGCCTCTGAGAGATAGTTCTTCTTTCAAAATATGAGAAACTGAACGGTTTTTGTTTAATGGTGGTGGTACTAGAGATCAAACCCAGGGTGTTTCACCCCTGATAATTTAAAGAAGATAGCTTACAAATCAGGGCAATGCAAAAAATACAAAAACTACACATTAAAAAATTCTAGCAAAAAACAGCCAGTCAGTCAAGCCAAAAGTTCTCCCTTTATCTGAGTTCCATCTAGTGAAGATTCAATGTGTGATGTATGAATAAGCTAAGAATGTCCAAAGAGAAGAACAAGGCTGGCAGCTCACCAGCAATGCATTTTCAGGGGCCAATTCACTTAGAGTAGAGTATTGCTACACATTTTGTCATTTAAGTTGGGATGTCATTCTAGTCTCCACATTCAATCAAGCAAATGGCTTTTATGTTGACCAAATTCAGTCAATTATGAGTTTTAATTTTTACTCTATGGTTCAGAATGCTAATTGTTCCATCATAAAATGTAGTGCCCAAATCAACATGACTGCAACATCACAGTCTGATGAACTGATTATTTACCAGATTGGCCATAACAATTGTGTCCACAATGACCGGGTTGGCTGAAGTTCCTAATGTAAACTGCAGTCCTCGTGGGGGTTGGCCTGTGGTGATATCATAGCAATGACCTTCTAGTAACAGGTACTCGAGTTCATACTCAGCAGCCACTATGTTGTCCACCTGCAATGTCAAAATTAAATCCTTTGAAGACTACTCAGCAACACAGAAATATTTGAAATGCATTTTGCCAAATGAATGAAGCAAACAAAAGGGCTTACACACTACTTTAAGAAACTCAAGAAAAGAACCAGGCATGGTGGCCCACATCTGTAACACTAGCATTCAGGAAGCTGAGGCAGGAGGACAGATGCAAGTTCGAGGCCAGCCGGGTCTACACAGTGAGTCCCAGGCCAGTCAAGGGTATACAGTGAGATCCTGTCTGAAAATAACCTCAGAAGAAAAGAAACTCAATAAAAGATAAAAATATAGCTATAGAAAGCATATCAATCACTGACTGAAGTGGGGAAGGAGAATATCCTACAAAGGAGTACAAAAAACTTTTTAGGGTGAAAGAATGGGTGCTGCATCTTGATTGTGATGGTAGTTAATAATAGTACATAGTTATAAAAACTGGACTAGGAGAAGATAATAAGATCATTCCAAATATACATAAAAATAGATAATACTCTATATCTTGTTGAAAAAAATTAAGGACCTAAATGAATGGAAAGAAATCCTATAGTGCCAGGCATGGGGGCACACATCTGTAATCCCAATGCTGAGGAAGCTGAGGCAGGACAATCAAAGTGAATCTGAGGCCAGCCTGGGCTACACAGCAAGACACTGTCTCAAAAAAAAAAAAAAAAATCCTATAGTAATGTTGTTGTTGTTAGGTGCCGTCGAGTCATGTCCGACTCATAGCGACCCTCATAGGGTTTTCAATGGCAGATTGTTTTCAGAATTGCCTTGGGAATGGGTTGCCACGTCCTTCTCCCATTTTTGTGGTACTGGGAATCGAACTCAGGACCTCAGAGACTATAGAGTGGCACTCTACCAACTGAGCTAAATCCCAGCCTGTATAGTAATGGATCAATACAAAAACATGTACACCATGTCCATAGCTGCATTACTCAAAACAGACAAAAAGAAAAACAACCCAAATGTCCATTTATGAACAGACACATAAAGTGTAGTTTATCCATACAATGAAATATTACCTATAGTAAAAAATGATGTACTGCATACATATTACCACATGGATGAGCCTTGGGAAACAATTTAAGGAAAAGAAGCCAGTCATAACAGGTACATGTTGTATGGCTTTATTTAGGCACAATTTCTGAATAGACAAATCCATAGAGATAGAAAGTAGATTAGTAATTGCCATGGGGAATGAGGAGCAACTGCTAATGAGTATGGAGCTTCTTCTGGGGTGATGAAAACAGACTAATGTGAGATAGTACTGGTAGATGCACAGTTCTGTCAATACATGAAAACCTCTGACATGCACACTTTAAAAGGGTACATTTTATTGAATATGAATTATATCTGAATAAAGTTGTCATATAAAAAATAAATTATATATCAACAATGATGTTTTGGGGTCCACTATTCTGTTCAGAGTCAACCATCACTGACCACATTATAAGTAGGTTTCATACATGGTCAAATATTAGGAAGCAATGATATACTTACCTCTTCTAAATAAATATTATCAAGATCATATGGTGTTCTGACAGATTCTACCATCCAACTCTCAGGTGTGTTCAAATTCAGAGTGAATAGTGGAGACTGTGGCATATCCAAAAATTTTGCTATTGGACCTTTAGCAAAGCTGTTGTCTGAGGTGAAAGAAATCTCTGGCTCTAAGACATAACGGTAAAAGCTGAAAGGACAAGAGTGTTAGGTATTTGTCTGAGCAACCACAGTCCTTGAGTTTATAAGCATCCACTCAGGTAAACAACAAATTAGATTTGGAGGGGCATCCTTCCACATTGGGAAAAGAATTTGTAAAACCATCTTTTGGTATAGGTAATATCACCCATAGCTGGTGTAGATGCAAGAGAAGGCAGGGGAGGACTGCTGGGGAGACCGTTCCTTTTCTGGGTGGCTGCTGTCAGACTCACAAGCATTTCCTGAACACTTTGCTGACAAGAGTGGAAGCTGGCATTCTTTTCATCACTTGCAAAACAGTTTCCACCCATTTAGAATCTACACATCTCCAAGTGAGACTTCACATGAACTACACAATAACTGTTGTTGTTGTTGTTGTTGTTAGGTGCCATCGAGTCGGTATCCGACTCATTGCGACCCTCATAGGGTTTTCAATGGCTGTTTTGGGATTGCCTTGGGAGTGGATTGCCAGATCCTTCTCCCATTTTTGTGGTACTGGGTATTGAACTTGGGACCTCAGAGACTGCAGAATAGTGCTCTACCAACTGAGCTAAATCCCAGCCCCTACACAGTAACTGCTTTTTTACCACTTTTCCCATGAATGACTTCTGCAAAGCTCATGGCAGTGTATAGGTAAGCCTGTCCTCTTCTGAGATGCACGCCAAGGAGCATAAGCAAGCTTCCTCTACCACACGTTGTGCAACTTGAAACGACTATTCTTTTAAAATGAAATGCACCCATGCAAATAGCACATGAATGTTCCTATGCCCACGCTATGTTCTTAGAACTTCTTACTAGAGAAAAAATTTGGCATAACTAAACATTTAGGAAAGCCTCTTCAAACTTGACATCCACTTATAAACCTACTTGATTCTTTAGCACTCAGTACCAGCTTTTGGATTTGGTATCATTTTTCAATTATTTTCATAAATAAAATGTTTTACCTTTTTAAAGGCATGTCCGAAAGTTTAGACTGGCAGTTCATAAATACTCTTAGATTCATATTTATCAACTGAGCCAAAACCTAAAAGAGCAAACAAGATGACAAAATATTTAAAATTTCTCTTCAGAAATTTATTACTTGACACTGAGTTAAGTGCAAAAACATTTCTTAATATCTCAAGAAAAGACATAAAGGTAATAACTACCATTAAGTTTCTGGAAATCACAACTCCAACGCAGAATTTAAATCACATACACATATGACTTAGCCCAAAAAAAAGGCAAAAAAAAAAAAGAAAGAAAGAAAGAAAGCTATTGCAGATTACTGCTTCTCACATAAAGAAAATTCAGCACAGAGTTGTGAGGAAGCAACAGATGAATGATGAATACTTACCTACACAGGAAAATGTAAGGGCTGTTAACTTCAGACCACATACACAAGTATGAAACACCACAGGGAAAAATACAAAATAGATGATTGCATTTCACTAAAAATGTTACCTTAAGCCAAGCACCATGCCATAAACCTACAATCCCAGCGACTCAAGAGGTTGTGGGGCAGAAGCATCACAAGTTCATGGCCAGAGGCAGCCTGCTCAACTTAGCATGATCCTGACTCAAAATAAAATAAAAATGGCGCTGGGAGCGTAGCTCAGAGGTGGAGCACCCTGGGTTCATTCCTTCAGTGTGGCTAAATAAATAAGTAGGTAGATAAATAAATGAATAAATAATGTTACCTTAAAAAATCCAACTAGGGCCAGGATGTACCTCAGACAGAGTGTTTACCTAGTATGTGTGAGGCCCTAGGATCAATCCCCACCACCATAATAAAAAGAAAAAAAATTCAACTACATGAAGTAGTGGAGTGATATTTAAATGTACATAAAATTTTATCTAAAAGACATGCTACAAGAAAAAAGTATATGGTGGATAAAAAAGGAAAATTAAAAAAGCAAAATTCTTTTACCTTTATCTTTTTACCATTATAAATTAAAATATTACATAAATCAACTTAATTTAAAATTTGCTCTAAATACAGACATCTGTCATTTTTTAAATTACATCAAGTAGCCAATAAAACTTAATCAACTTTCTAAAGTTAAGAAGTTGTTTATAGAGCCATTATCAATCTATATGAATATTGCTCTGTCCAAGATGCCCTGTAGCATTTTCCAATGCCCCTTAAAGATGACCAAGGAACAAATTAAGCTCTGAGACAATCGCAGGACACAGAACTACTTTAGATAAAAATAATGTGACCTGCCTCTGCAGCAGTGCCTACCAAGAGTAAGGGTGCAAGCCTCTGCGCTTCTCTGGTGACAGGGTCAACGACAGCCACGATATCAAAGTACGTCTCACCTTCCTTGGGCCTCAGTTTAATTGCACTACAAAGATCAAAACAATAAAACATTAACATGGAGGAAACAGGAAACAAAATCAAGGGGTAGGATTTTACTGGTTTAATAAAAATTACCAGTCCTCCAGCCCTCTTAGCATTTCAAAATCTTTATAAGTAGGTGAAGATAGTGGTCAACTATGAGATTAAGTCTATGGCCAAAGTTTGTAAAACCCTGATAACTCAGGGTTTTGCTCAAAATGGACTGAAAAATTTATGTGAAGACAAGACTATCTTAAAATTGTATTTAACTAAAAACTGCTAACAGGCTAAGGATATTAGCTTCTGAAAGTTATGGAACATTATGTCAACTTTTATTTCTAGACAAAAAGGGTATGAGGAGAGAAGAAATAGATCATGTTTTTTGCAAGGCATGGTGGTGCACACCTGTATAATTCCAGTACTTGGGAGGCAGAGGCAGGAGGATTGAGTTCAAGGCCAAACCTGGACTATGAGAAACTGACTCAAAAATGAAAGAAAAGAAAAGAAAAGAGAGAAAGACAGACACATACATAAAAATTTAAAAAGGTCTGGGGATGTAGCTCAGTGGTAAATCACTTATCTATCATACACAAAGCCCAGGGTTCAAATTCCCAACACCTATAAAAAAAAAAAAGTAAAATAAAAGAAACATAAGAATATTCAAAAAACCTGAAGAGTAGAAAAAAAGAAAACATATAATTATAAAATCTCATTATCCCAATGACTTTGATGCATTTCTGTGAGTCTTTTTAGATGCCTGTATAAAAATTAGTTGTAAGTATATATTGCTACTGTTGTTGTTATTGTTGTTAGGTGCTGCTGAGATGAGTCTGACTCATAGTGACCCTATGTACAACAGAAAAAACACTACCCCACGCTGTGCCATGCCCAGCACTATGTCAGTGCTTCTCTCTTATTCAAAGGGTTTTCAATGGCTGATTGTTTTGGGGGTGGGCTGTCAGGTCCTTCTCCCAAAAGTATAGATTGCTGTTTTGTTAGGTGCCATCAAGCCATGTCCAACTCATAGTGACCCTCAGGATTTTCAATGGCTGATTGTTTTGGGATTGCCTCAGGAGTGGATTGCCAGGTCCTTCTCCCATTTTTGTGGTGCTGGGAATCAAACTCAGGAGCTCAGAGACTGCAGAGCACTGCCCTACCAACTGAGCTAAATCCCAGCAAAAAGTACAAATTAGCAACTTTAAAATAATTTCCTCTGTTCCCCCACCACTTTAAGATTCTCACATACTGCTACATATCAAGCATCCTGAGTAAGAAATATTTTATTTACCAAGTGAATCTGCTACAATTTACTCAAACTACTTTTTAATGGTAGACATTAAATTATTTGTACATCCAGCTTTCTCCTTATTTGCAAATTTCTTTAGAACCAAAAAAGTACTAGACATAGATTATGGAGTAAATATAAATATTTCTGAGGCTAACATATATTGTCAACTACATTGCATGAAGAACTAAAGCAATTTACCGGCCAAGAAATGAATTCCACCACATCTTTGCCAACATTCAGCTATACAAATTTTATCTGTTTATTTTTTTGTTGGTTTTTTGAGACACAGTCCCACTATACAGCCCAGACTTACCTGCAACTCAAGATCCTCCTACCTCAGCCTCCTGCATGCTCACATTAAAGTGCCACCACACCAGCTTTGTATGTTTGCTTATTAAAGAAAACAGCAACAGCTGGGTAGGCATCAATTTGGATCTCTAGAATGCCTAACGAGGATGCCCATTTACCCATATAAAGCTGTTTGTTGCAGGGCCTCCCTATGAGGCTGGACTGACTCAGGTGACCTAAGTGGAGAAGGGACCTCTACTGCACTATGAAAAGGAATCAACCTGAAAGGAAGACCTCACACAATTCTGCAAAAACTTAAATTGCTTTACTTCACCATGTGGATAACTTGCTGCAGTTTCAATGCTGACTACTCTTTTATGCAAGAACATTTATCCACATGGAATGAAAACAAAAGAAGAATATAACTAATAAAATTGGGTAGCTATACTTTGTGTGTTTGGGGGGGGGTTACTGAGGGTTGAACCTAAGGCCTCGCATCTGCATGCTCTGCAAATGCTGGATCACTGAGTGCACCCCAGACCATTTTTCTTTTTACTTTTTGAGACAGGGTCTCGCTAAGTTACGCAGACTGCCTCTCATCTCAAACTTACAATCCTCCTGCCTCGGCCTCCCAAGCCGTTGGGATTACAGGTGTGCACCACCGCACCCGGCCCAGGTAGCCATACTTTAAATGCTGATGAAGGTTATTTGAAATTTTAGCTGCTTTGGAAATAATTTTCACTTTGGAATAGCTTGTGACTGTTACAGCAGATGCTCTAAATCTGACAACACAATTCCAGATTCAATCAGCTCCCAATGATTATTCCAATACAACAAAATGTTTCTTACAGAAATATAGCTGTTCTAAAAGTGTGGCCCCAGACCAGAGGCATTAGTTCCACCTGGGCATTTATTAGAAGCAAACTCTTATGTCCCAATCCAGACTCATGGAATCAGAACTCTGGGGCTGGGTCTGGCAATTTAAACTTTAACAAGCTCCTCAGTAAAGCCAATCTATGAGTGCCACTGCCTTAATATAATCTGTAGCTCTGTGCCACTCTAGAATTCTAGGGAAAAAGCTCATTAGAAAGCAGCATTATACAATTCTCAGAAGGGAACAAAAAGGGTGCTCTAAGAGGACTCTAGCCTGCAGCTGTAGCCCTGTGGCAGCCGATCACGTCAGATCTCGGAAGCTAAGCAGGGTCAGGCCTGGTTAGTACCTGGATGGGAGACCGCCTGGGAACATCAGAAGCTGTAGGCTTGGGAGAAGGACCTGGCAACCCCCTCCCAAAAATCAATCTGCCATTGAAAACCCTATGCACAGCAGAGAAGCACTGACAATAGTGTTTCCCCTGTTGTACAGAGGGTTGCTATGAGTCGGATACCGACTCGATGGCACCTAACAACAACAACAAGAGGACTCTACGCCAAGTTTCGGCTGGTTTGTGTGGCATGGACATATTCTGACCAGCACAGTGCTCTAGGTGATCTCCAACAGACATACCCAGACACTGACCATGGGAGGGCCTTTAACGACCCCCACAATCTATAACAAGATAAAAAACAAGAAAAGAAGAATATGGGTATGGAAATGGGAACTATATAAACTAACAATATCGTGTTTGAACATACTTGCTGTATTGGTGGGAAAAAAAGAATAAAGTGAAATGTGTACAGAAGAACAAGATGTGGATACCATCAGTGGCACACACAGTGACTCAGGAAGTGAAGGCAGGAAGTGCAGGCAGGCAGAAGTTCAAGCCAAGAGGCAGCTTGCGTAACTTAGTGAGACTCTGCTCCATGATAAAAAATAAAAAAGGTTCTATGCAGTTCAGTGGTTAGAGCACTTGCCAAATCTGCATGAGGCCCTGGGTTCAACACCCCAGTGCCACAAAAAATAAAAAATAAAAAAACTAGACATCATATACTTTTGCCTAGGATGAGTAAAGCCAATATCAAAGAATACTGAGCTTCATCAAAATTATGTTCCTGAGCCGGACGCAGTGGTGCACGCCTGTAACCCCAGCGGCTCAGGAGGTTGAGGCAGGAGGATCGCAAGTTCGAGAACAGGGGCAGTCTGCATAACTTAGCAAGACCCTATCTCAAAAAGTAAAAAAATGGGTTGAGGGTGCAGCTCAGTGGTCCAGCACTTGCAAAGCATGCAGGCACGAGGCCCTGGGTTCAACCCCCAGTACTGGGGAAAAAAAAAAAAGGTTCCTGGGGGGATCTCATTAAGGTACAGATGCTGACTCCATAAGCTTGCACTTCCAATAAGCTCCCAGGCAATGCACTGCTGCTAGGTGGCCCGTGGACCACACTGAGGGAAAGGATGTATAGAACTGATGGTTCAGTCCTTTTTATTTCTAGAATAAATGAGAAACTTCTGGTTTAAATATAACCCCAAAAAGAATTTGTCTACTGATAACTTGTACCATAACAAAATTTGTAATTAGGGCACTTTAATTATATAAAACTCATGGTGGCTCATGGAGAAAAGGATGTTCCAAAAAAGATATTGATCTCTGCTCAGGACCCACTATCTTCGCCATCAAAGGCAAATGAAGCAGCAGGTCGATCAGGAAATGTTTCTTGTGTTTTCAGTATGACAATGTTACTTCCTAGAAGTACACAGTGTTGAGAGGATGGCTGCAGAGTGGGTGCAATCTGATGCTGGTGGCAAAATCCAAGAAAAGAGCCCAGGGGCCAAAGAAGTCTCCACCCACTGGTGTAAGAAATGAGAAAGGCTGGGGGTGTAACTCAGTGGTTGAGTGTTTCCCTAGCATTTGTGAGGTTCTGGGTTCAATTACCAGTGCCACAATCAATCAATCAATCAATCAATCAATAAATGAGACACAGCCAGTGCAAGCAGAGAGGTTCTCCACCCCAACCTGCAATCATTTAATGGTATGAACCTGCCAACCTGACTGCCACAAGGACTGGCTGTGAGAAAGCACAGGTCCTCTAAGCCACAGTCCAACCCATGCCAGATGAATCAGAATCACAGGGAAGTAGCACCCAGCATCCACATTTAAAGCCTTCCTGGGGACTCTGGGGCACAATCAAGATACACACTTATCAGGCAAGTGCATAGGGTCCTCCCTAAAGACAATTTAATCTAAGAGTAATCAGGACGAAACAACCTAGATTATGGGACATTCCACATGGTAAGTGGCCTGAACACTTTAGAAGTCAATGTTACAAAAGACAAAACAAAACAACACAAGCAGGGAATTCTTCTAGATTAAAAGAGACCAAAGAGATACAAGTAATTGTTCTGTGCGGTCAGGCCCAAACCAAATATAAAAAAACACTTATAAAAAGTCACTTCTGGGACACTGGAAAAAGGTGAACAGGAATCGTGTGTTAACATTTCTGTATCGTGGTTAAATTCCTTTTCTTTTTTTTGTCCACTGTTTTTTGTCTTTTTGGTACTGGAGATCCAACCCTGAGCTTCACACCTGCTAGGCAAGTGCTCTACCACTGAGCTTAATCTCCAGCCCTCATGGTTAAATTTCTGAGGTATATTAATAGTACTGTAGAGAATGCTCCTGTACTCAGGAGACAGTTACTGAAGACTTTAGGCATGTTACATCATGATGTCTGCAATGTACTTTCAAATGGTACAGAAAAAGATGGGAGTGTTTGTGTATATAAACACACACACACTACATGTAATACACCCCAATACACACATATACACAGGTAGAAAACAAAAGATAAAGCAAATGTAGCATGCCAACAGTTGGTGAATATAGGTTAAAGATATCTGGGTGTTCTATTGTAAGTTCTTCAACACTTTCTACATTCAAAACATTTCAAAATAATGAACTGAAGGACAAAAAATGTAAGGACATTTTCATAAAGCTGAACTTATTTTTCTTTATTGAAAACAAAAGTTTTCGATAACAGATGCATTAGACAAGTGCTTTAACAATCTGTTTAGTCCAAAACACCAGAAAAGTACAACTGGTCTGGTCGAGAGATGTTATCTGTTTTCTACAAAAAGGAAACATTCAGAATTATTTCAGATTTATTTTGAAATGCAAACTTTCATGGAAATTGAATTTTATACATGAACCAAATTTTCCACGTGAACATCAAAATTTCCATTCCTATTACAATTTTGGGGGCTGGGGTTTGGCTCAGTTTGTAGAGCACCTCTCTGCACTCCCTGAGGACCCAGGTTCAATCCTAAGCACCACAAAACAGGGAGAAGGACCTGGCAGCTCATTCCCAAAACAATCAGCCATTGAGAACCCTACAAAGGGTCACTATGAGTCGGACCCAACTCAACAGCACCTAACAACAAATGTTGTTGTTGTTGTTAGGTGCCATCGAGTCGGTATCCGACTCATAGCAACCCACTGTACAACAGGGGAAACACTATTGTCAGTGCTTCTCTGCTGTGCATAGGGTTTTCAATGGCAGATTGATTTTTGGGAGAGGGTTGCCAGGTCCTTCTCCCAAGCCTACAGCTTCTGATGTTCCCAGGCGGTCTCCCATCCAGGTACTAACCAGGCCCGACCCTGCTTAGCTTCCAAGATCTGATGGGATCAGATGCCACAGGGCTACAGCTGCAGGCAACAACAACAAATAACAACTTTTATATACAAATTTTGTGTGGAAAAATATAGGAAATGAAGTAAAGGCAAACTAAGAGCTTAATATTCAGGAACTTGAACAAATTTAACATTAATTCTATACCTGTGTCTGTCTTCAAAAAACTGGTACTCAATCCTTGCCTCTCCTTTGGGTTGAGCTGACAGGAGAGCATCCACTTTCATTACCAGGTCACTTGCCCTGAAAGATGGGTTATAAAATCTTAGCATCTCTTTAACTGTAGGTGTTCCATTACTGCTGAACACCACCAGTCCAAATGTTAAATATCAACAAGATGATTTAAAGAAGATATGAACTCTATACCAAGAGGCATCAGAAAAAGTACTGATTTTATAAGTGCCTAATTGCATAACCTTGGGGATGTCACTCATTTTTCCATATTTGAAAGTGTAGATAGTCCCTATTTTGCAGGCTCTTATAAATACTCTGCTAGCTAAATATATCAAGTACCAAACTCAGGGTCTGATTCACAGCAGGCTATCTTTATTATTTATATTCTCTACCACCCTCTTTTAAGTAAAATTATTATTTCTTAAGGTTATTAATCATTTACTGAAAAGACACAGAAATAAAAAGGAGAAAGCTGAATTTACACATAATAATCATTATCAGGAAATAGTCTGTGACATTGTAGTTCATAATTCTTCAATATTTTAAACATTTATGTAAGCAACAGTAGGATTATTCAACTTGGTAGCATGCTTTATTACTTCAAATAATTATAAGACCATTTTGCTGGTTAATAAATACAAGAGTATATCACTACTTTAATGATGGCATATTATTATATTTATTGACAAATAAAATCTATTAAAGCAAACAGCTACTGAACATCTATGTTGTCTCCAACTCCCCAATGTTACAATCAACACTTCAGTAAGTAACTCAAAAAAGTATTTGTGATAGAAAGCTTCCCTAGCATTCAGGAGGATCTAGATTCAATTCCTAGCACTGCAAAAAAGAAAACGGAAAAAGAAAAGTATTCACATTCCTGATATCTTCTAATGTTGATTTCTAACCAAGGAAGAGCTTGAACTAAATCATGAGCCTAAAAAAAAATGCTCTTATTTGTTGAACCAAACATTACATCATAAGTAAGACTTTTAAAAGAGTACCTGTGATTATACTTCAACTATAATCAAGCTAATATATTCACTCTTTGAACCAAATGACTCTATCAAATTATCTCTTTTGGTTTAACCTCTCAGTACTAATTCTGAATACATATAATAGAGGCCATTTACTCTCTGTGATGTGTCTACATGGTCACAAAACATATCAAAAGATACCTGGCTATTGCAGACCAGAGTGAGTAGACGAAAAAGCAACTCCCTTAAGGCTCATGAAGCACCATGATCAAAAAGCACACAGCCAAGCTTCAGAAAGCTGAGAACAGCCTTGTGACTTCAAGTCCCAAGCCATGAAAGAAAGCTGTGGCCATGAGAAGAACCAGAGGCAGCTCTGGGATGAGTGAGAACTCTAGTCAGGCAAGGGAACTCAGAACCTTACAGATTTTCACAACAATCTCTTGGAAGTCCCAACACTACCTTATTTCTCTAAATAAGGACAGACTCAGAAGCATCTCAGGTTGTAAAAGACAAGTTTTATATGCAAAGTCTGATAATTATTATAAAGTCCACAAAAATTCCAAGGAGCTGTTCACAAAGCAGCCACAGAGAAAGTGTTCCAAGACCACGCCACACCAAGACCAGGCCTTACCAGTTGCTCCAAATTACGCAGTACCTCCTAGCCTGCATTAGGGAAGTATTTCATAGACTGAGATAAGAGGTAGCACTCAAGAGTAGTGAGGCAGGAGGGAACCTCTTAATCTGCAACCCCAGTATTGGCTCAGATTTAAAAAGAAAAAAATTCTTCTCAGGGGTGGGGATACAGCTCAGTGGTAGGACACTTGCCTAGCATGCATGAGACCCTGGATTCAATCCCCAACCCCACAAAAGAATTTCTTCCCATATCACACAGCAAAGGGACTACATTGGAAGCTATCGAAGTCCACTCTTCACTAAAACTTGCACCTTGAACTCTGTGGCATAAGGGCACATGAAAAAGATAAAGGAAAAATAAGAGAATTTTAACGTTTTATTTCGAACAATAACTCAAAGGATACTATTAGGAGAGTGAAAAGGAAACCCAGGAAATGGGAGAAAATAATCTGCAAATCAAGTATCTGGTATGGAATTGATGTCTAGGATAAAGAATGTCCACAACTAAACAACAAAAACAACTACCAGATTAAAAATAACCAAAGAATTGAAAAGGCATTAGCTCAAAGATATACGCCTGCAGCCATAGCCCTGTGGCATCCGATCCCATCAGATCTTGGAAGCTAAGCAGGGTCAGGCCTGGTTAGTAACTGGATGGGAGACCGCCTGGGAACACCAGAAGCTGTAGGCTTGGGAGAAGGACCTGGCAACCCCCTCCCAAAAATCAAACTGCCATTGAAAACCCTATGCACAGCAGAGAAGCACTGACAATAATGTTTCCACTGTTGTACAAAGGGTCACTATGAGTCAGGTACCGACTGGACGGCACCTAACAACAACAACAACAAAGATATACAAATGACCAATTTGCATGTGAAAAGATACTCAGTATCATTAAGCAATGCAGAAACACAAATCATACCACAGGAAAAGATACCACTTCACACCCATAAAGATGGCTATTATTAAAAAACAAACAGATTTTTAAAAGCTCCAGGAAATAATAAGTGTTGGTGAGGATATGGAGAAAGTATAGTCCTTGTGCACTACTGGTGGGAATGTAAAATGATGCAGCTGCTGTGGGGGAAAAAAGCCGCAGCTATTTCTCAAAAAATTAAAGAAATACATACTCCAACTACATATTTTTGTGATATTTAATGCAGAAACTAGCTATGTATGACTACTGGCTCCAGTTACACAGCAGGTACATGGTCCATTCAAACAATTTATTTTCTTCCTGTAAGAGAAATAGCCTGCTAAAATATATTAGTTAATAAAAACTCTAAAAGAATTAAAAACCAACAATAACCAACTCATCACCTTTGAAGGATGCAAGAGAAATAACTCAGCATCTCATGCTGGTAAAGAAAGAAAGAGCATTTCACCAGCCTATCCTCTCTTAATCAAAATAAGACTGAAGGAAAACCAGTCTCTTACAAGTATTCCACTTAAAAAACATGCCCTGCACTCTCACATCTGTTTGAAATTTTCCAGAATCAAAAGTAAAAACAAATAAAAACTGGAAGAATGAATTCAGTTCTTTAAATACAAAATAGAGCAGTTAGTTTCAACAGAAAAATAAATTAAAATGAGCATTATTATAGTTTTAACCCGGAGATAAAACCCCTTGGACTAGATAGTGCATATGCTAACACATAATCCTAACTGTGAGCAGTAAGGAAAAGTCTAATTAATATAATCTTTGTGGCACAAATTTATTAATTTCTTCTACAATAAAACTTACACATCTTCTTCTACCCGAAGCTGTTGAATATGTGATTTTATCTTCTGTCCTGAAGTTTTTAAGATGATATTTTCTAGGAGGTGGAAATCATCTTGATTAAACAGCTCACTATCCTCCAGTGGCCCGATGACCTAAGAGGCAAAGAAGAAGGGGTGTCAGTTGCAAGGGAGCCACTGCAGGTCCCAGGCCATCTTACACACTAAAGCACCATAAAGACCTAAGATAGTAGATGTCTACATAAAATTAGTGGAAAGGTAAAAAGTAAAGCTTAAGTCAACTCAGGGTTTTTTGTTTAATATTAATTTCTTAGGTACATAGATTATAGACTTGTATATTTCACATCATTTTTACAAGTAAACTCTGAAGTAAAAACAACAATGCAGGTTTTATTAGCTCTTGTTGTTGTTAGGTGCCATCGAGTTGGTATCTGACTCACAGCGACCCTACATACAACAGGAGAAACACTTTGTCAGTGCTTCTCTGCTATTCATAGGGTTTTCAATAGCGGAATGATTTTTGGGAGTGGGTTGCCCGGTCCTTCTCCCAAGCCTACGGTATCTGGTGTTCCCAGGTGGTCTCCCATCCAAGTACTGACCAGGCCCGTCCCTGCTTAGCTTCTGAGATCCAAGGGATCAGATGCTACAGTGCTACGGCTGCAGGCGTTATTTGTTCTTAGTGACTACTAATAACAAAGCCTACTTTACATGTCAAAGGCTGCACTGATTTCTGAGAGCCACCAAATTCTCACTGACTCCCACAGTGGCAGGACAGAAATAAATTGTAGGAATGCTCCACAAAGAGTCCCATTCTGTTAAGAAGAGCACTTAATGGAAATAAGGGACAGAAATATCATGAGCACTCAGAAGGCCTGAGCACCTTTGAAGGGAGGGTGACTCTGAGGGAGAGCTAACTATCTCAGGGGAGTATGCAGCTACAGGCCTAAGGGGAAGTCAAGCTGGTCTCACCCTGCCATTGCTGATCACTGCCCTTTGTCCCATCTTCAGCTTCAGAACATCCCTGCAGTACATCGCATGAGACAAAATGAAATCCATTCTGGAAGACTCAAAGACTTCTTTAAAAAGACTGAAATCCATGCCCTAGGAAAGCAATGATTTTTAAAGAAAAGTCACTGTTATTAAGTAAGTAATATAAATGAGTAATGAAAATGAATCAAAGTATAAAATGCTTTCTTATTTCTTGATCTGAGGGGCGGTCAACTAGGTGTGTTCACTTTATGACACTCTGTATAATAAATAAATTTCCTCCCATCTCACCACCTCATAAAGTAACTGTTTATTCCTTTTTCCTATTGCTTCATGTGATTTGTCCTATTGGCAGTCTATTCTCCATAACTTTATTTTGCATTTTTAAATCTCATTAATTTCAAGCAACAGCTGTTTTTTCTAACTGAAACTGAGTAGACTCATCATTTTATTAGAGATTTACAAACACTGTCAAAAAAAAATTAAATAAATGAATAAACATGGGCTTTTAACAGAAAACACATCAAGAAAACACAACCCTCAAACTTACAAGTACCTCAAATCTGTTTATTATTCTATAAACAAATCAAATTGTCTTTTAAAAACTATACAAAACAAATGGTATTGTACTTAAAACATAAACTTACATCATGCACATGTTGAAACCTAGGTAAGTTTAAAAATAAAAGGGAATGTGACAGAATTATTTCTTGGAAATATTCTTTTAAAAAAAAATCTCTGGAGCCAGGTGTCATGGCGCATATCCATAATCCCAGCAGTTTGGGAGGCGGAGGCAGGAGGATAGCAAGTTCAAGACTAGAAGCAGTCTGTGTAATTTAGTGAGAACCTGTCTCAAAAAGTAAAAAAATGGGTTGGGGGGGCAGCTCAGTGGTACAGCACTTGCAAAACATGCAAACATAAGGCTCTGGGTTCAACCCCCAGTATTGCAAAATAATAATAATAATAAAAAATAAATAAATAAATAAATAAATAAATAAATCTCTGAGACTCAGAAGTGATTACATTTATTCCAATTATAAACACATCAGCCCAAGGGCAAGAACATGTGGCAAATGACAGGACAGGACAGATTCATAGCACACACAACCTTACCCCAACGGAGAACTCCCTAATATCAGCTCCTGCAGCCAGGGCCTCTGCAGTCTCCTCTTTGGCCATTTTCGTGATAAAGTTCTTGGCAGAGCTGGAGGTCTGTGTTTGCAGAGCTGCCCAAATTGCTCTGAAGATCGGAGTGTTCTCATAACTTATCTCTTTGCTTGGATTATTGATCATGCTTATCCTAACGTTGTTACTGGATTTCTGTTTACAAAATAAGAAAGAGTTATATAGTAGATGTTTTGAAGCTAAAAAGCAACATTGACATCAATCATATTCAATAAGTAGCAAATAAGATCTCTCTTAAAAGTCTTCAGTAATTCTTTGTGTTCAGAATAAAATTCAGATGCTATGCATAATCAGGCCTTCAGTTTCCTGCATGAACTGATTCCGGCCTTCCTTTTCAACTTCATTTCTTACCACCCCTGTAAATACAGCATACACCACAGACCATCAGAGCTCTTTCTTTCCCCTACACATTTAATATTCTTCTAACACAAGTCGTGGTGGCATTCCATCTTTTTTCCCCTAAGTTCCAACCATGCTTCAAGGCTCTATTCAAAATCATGTTTATTCTCAGGCCTTGCCAGATGCCTAGTGACAAAAACTCTCCCTAGGGGAAAAAAAGGAATCCACGTAGGAGAAGATATCTGGTACCCATAAAACCAAAAAAAGGCTTGCATAAGGAATAGAAGCAATTGAAATCTATAGCGATGTGCATCAAAAGACACGCAAAAGAATATCCATAGTATCATTCTTCACAACAGCCCCAAACTAAAAACAACCTATTGTCCCTCAATAGATTAAACAAAAAACCAAAGCTTTATAAATCATATGAAACAATACTGCACAATGAAAAAGAACTAAATACCAGTTGTTGTTGTTGTTGTTGTTGTTTGGTGCCAAAGAGTCGAGTCCGACTCATAGCGACCCTATGTACAGCAGATCGAAACACTTGCCGATTCTGTGCCAGGCAAACCACCTTATTTATGTTTAAGCCCATTGTTGCAGACACTGTGTCAATCCATCTGGTGGAGGGTTTTCCTCTTTTCCGTTGACCTGCCACTCTTCCAAACATGATGTCCTTCTCCAGGGATTGTTCTCTCCTGACTACATGTCTGAAATATGTAAGACGCAGTTTGGCCATTCTTGCTTCCAAGGAGCACTCTGGTTGTACTTCTTCTAGGACAGATCTGTTGGTTCTTTTGGCAGTCCATGGTATATTCAATAGACATCTCCAGCACCACAATTCAAAAGCATCAATTCTTTTTCTGTCTCTCTTGTTCAATGTCCAGCTTTCACAACCATATGATGCCACTGAAAATACCATGGCACGAGTCAGACGCACCTTCGTCTTCAATGTGACATCTTTGCTTT